>JAWNOK010000063.1:0-13571 GCA_035046005.1 Drosophila acutilabella
ACAAGTAAGAAAGGCTACAGTCGATCGAGCCGACTGTAAAAGACCCCGTACTCCCATAGTATTCCATTTTATTTAAATTAAAATTTTAAAATGAAATTTAAAAAATTAAAATTAAATATTTACATTTTTGAATTAAAATTAAAAAATAAATAAATTAACAACTGTCATAGTCAGCACTCGAACCCGCGATCCATGCGAAGGTTCCACATTGCACCGCAACTCTACCAGTTGCACCACACTCCTCTTCTATCATTCTTCCGATTATTTGCAAATATGTATGTGTGCTCATACATATGTGTGTATGTATAGCATTGGTCGGCGCGGCCAGCGGCTCCGGGCAGCGCTGCCGTCAGCAGGTAGAGAAAACGTTCGAACATATGTTTGTATGTTTCTGTGTTTGTTTGTATGTGTTGCGCGCATGCAGTGATTTTGCTTTAAAATAACTTCGACTTTGAACCGTAATTTCTCTGTTGTTTGACATAGGATTTTGATGCCACTTTCAGGAAAGTTAGAAATAGTAATTCTCTAAGCGTATGTTAAATTACAACACTGTACTATTTGATTTAATGCCTGAACAAAGGCGTTGAAGCTGGAGAGTCTTTTATTTCTGATGAGCAAAGGGGGCGTGGCAGCTCAAAATTTTGAATGGCGTTATATTAAGGCTGTCTCTAGGAACCTGTATACCAAAATTTGTGCTCCTAAGTGCTATAGTTACTGAGATATTCGCCTAAAACACAATTTTTTTTCGAGGTGTGTCTGGTTTTTTGCTCATTGCGGGGGCGGTAAGGGGCGTGGCAACAATTTGAAATAAACTTGATCTGCTCGAGAAAATAACGGACTTACATTCCAAATTTGGTGTCTCTAGCTCTTGTAGTTTAAAAGATCCAGGTGTTCATACGGACGGACGGACGGACGGACAGACGGACAGACGGACAGACGGACAGACGGACATTGCTATATCGACTCGGCTGTTGATGCTGATCAAGAATATATATACTTTATGGGGTCGGCCACGCCTCCTTCTGCCTGTTACGCACATCTTGCTTCTGACAAACTTAATAGACCCCCTTTACTCTTTTTTAAAGAGTACGGGGTCTAAAAAAAACAAGTAAGAAAGGCTACAGTCGATCGAGCCGACTGTAAAAGACCCCGTACTCCCATAGTAGTGCCCATTTGCATTTCATTTAATTTAAAATTTTCAAATGAAATTTAAAAACTAAAATTAAATATTTACATTTTGAATTAAAATTAAAAAATAAATAAATTAACAATTGTCATTGTCAGCATTTGAACCCGAGTTCCATACGAAGGTTCCATATTGCGCCGCAACTCTACCAGTTGCACCACACCCCTCTTCTATCATTCTTCCGATTATTTGCATATATGTATGTGCACACATACATATGTGTGTATGTATAGCATTGGTCGGCGCGGCCAGCGGCTCCGGGCAGCGCTGCCGCCAAAGCAGGTAGAGAAAACGTACGAACATATGTTTGTATGTTTCTGTGTTTGTTTGTATGTGTTGCGCGCATGCAGTGATTTTGCAGTAAAAAAACATCGACTTTGAACCGTCCTAGCATTCTTGTTTGACATAGGATTTTGATGCCACTTTCAGAAAAGTTAGATATAGTAAGTCTCTAAGCGAATGTAAAATTACAACACTGTACTATTTGATTTAATGCCTTAAGAACGGCATTGAAGTTGGAGAGTTTTTTAGTTCCTATGAGAAAAGGGGGCGTGGCAGCTCAATATTTTGAATGACTAAAATACTAAGGCTGTCTCTAAGAACCTGTATACCAAAATTTGTGCTCCTAAGTGCTATAGTTACTGAGATATTCGCCTAAAACACAAATTTTTTCGAGGTGTTTCTGGTTTTTTGCTCATTGCGGGGGCGGTAAGGGGCGTGGCAACAATTTGAAATAAACTTGATCTGCTCGCGAAAATAACGGACTTACATTCCAAATTTGGTGTCTCTAGCTCTTGTAGTTTAAAAGATCCAGGTGTTCATACGGACGGACGGACAGACGGACAGACGGACAGACAGACAGACGAGACAGACGGACATTGCTATATCGACTCGGCTGTTGATGCTGATCAAGAATATATATACTTTATGGGGTCGGCCACGCCTCCTTCTGCCTGTTACGCACATCTCGCTTCTGACAAACCTAATAGACCCCTATACTCTTTTTTAAAGAGTACGGGGTCTAAAAACCTGAAGTGACTATTGAAACAAAAAAAATTTTTTGTGAAAAACATAAATTGAACAAATTGAAACAACCCAACACAAATTGAAAAATTTTTTACAAAACAAAACAACATGACAACAACAGCAACGATGGAACTTTCCGAGATGCACCTAAAACAAGCACTAGGACAGATACGTCAAGTGCCCATCTTCGATGGAAAAACAGTGGAACTGACAGCCTTTATAAGGAGAATCGACTTTATTATGCAACTCTACCCAACCCAAGACGTAAGACAGCACAGCGTTCTATTCGGAGCAATAGAAATGCAGACATCTGGAGCAGCCCAACGAGTTTCACAAATGACAGCAGCCACCAAGTGGAGAGACCTGAGGAGTGCCCTGATCGACGAGTTTAAGACGCAGACACCATACGAAGAACTACTGAGACGACTATACAACACAAACTTCAATAATAGTATCCATCAACCAATAACCCGAATCAAGATGATAACACTTCATAACTTACCAACTCTAATTATAACATTCATGCTACTTTACTTTATATGCCCAATAAATGGACAGATTTTGGAAACTAATCCAATTAACTCTAAGAACGGATACCTTATATTTCAAACAGGAACATTGAATCTACCCACAAAATACGAGTAAAAATAAAAGAATTTGAAACACTAGCTAAAATATAATACTTAACAGAAAAACTTGATAGAGAAATGAACGGTATAAGACTAGTTAAACGTAATAAAAGAGGACTTGTAAATTTCATGGGAACTTTTTATAAATACCTTTTCGGAACTCTAAATCAAGAAGACAAAGAAGAATTAAAAATCAAAGAAAAACAACCTTTGAGAAAATAGTGTTCAAGCTAATGAATTAAATGAAATAATAAAAGCTGTTAATAAAGGAATTGAAGTAATGAACAGTTTCAGTGTCACCCACGAAGCAGAACAAAGACTTGACATACTAATTTTCAATTTGCAGGAATTCACAGAATACATTGAAGATATAGAATTAGGAATTCTATATGACCAAGTGATCGCTTCAAGATCGAGATCACTTTGTTTACATAAGAGCCAAAAGCTCTTTAAGTTGAAAGCCCAAACATTAAAAGCTCAAAGCCGAGGTTTGCTCAACGTCCCCAGAACATAGCATAAGTTAGTCAAGATTTATATCTGTACTCCGTAGCTTCGGTTCAACATAGTGTTAGTTATTAATATTTCATCTGATTGGAGTGAACAATTTATGGCTTTTATCATATTGTTTCCTTCAATAAGTATTTCTCTATTGATACAACTTTGATTTAATACAGTTTTAGGTAAGTTCCATGTTTACAAAATATTTGGTTCTACGTACTTAATTTCAAAGTTTTTGTGTGTTTTTGCATATCTGCATTTTGTTTTATTTTGATTTGTTGGAATTATGATTATACATATAGTAACATATGTAGAGACATATGTACCCACACAAAACGCCTAGCTCGCACTTTTCATTTACATTACGCATCCCATTCCCACAGAGTTAAACTAAACATTATAAAAAAAATAATCAAGTGGTGACAATAACAATTCTGGCTTCCCACGAACTTATCGAATATCATAAACAATTCGCCAGAATCGCTATTCCCACCATTGGGGTTGAAACTGCTGACGTTGCACAAATCCTGGCCGACAGAATTCTCTTAATCTCAATTCTCTCAATCTCTTCAAGATCGAGATCACTTTGTTTACATAAAAGTCTAAAGTCCAAAGCATAAAAGCTCAAAGCCGAGGTTTGTTATACGTCTGCAGAACATAGCATAAGTTAGTCTAGATTTACATCTGTACTCCGTAGCTTCGGTTTAATAAAAATAAATTATATTTTTTTGAACAACCAACTACTAAACTACGTTATTGGCGCAGCCGGTAGGATATCGTAAATTATCCTTGTAACAGTAATCGGTCCTTTTTCGATCCGTTTAAAGAAATCCTTGTACGACCAAGTGATCTCCTAGGATTGAGCACGCGAATTTGCCGCAAAAAGTGATCCGGTTCGAGAACATTACACTTTTGGAAACAATTTATTGATATCCGCCAAAGAATCAACGCGTGTGAAAATAAACTCAAATACCCAATTATCAATCGTGGCCCACAGTTAAAGTGCGACCGCCATCGAAAAAATAATTGCTATATTTAGAAAAACCGCGTAAAAAAAAAAAAAAAAAACTTGCAATTCACCAAACAGTGTTCTACTAATAAATAGATTCTTTGAACTATTTTGAACAACTGTAAATAAGGACTTATTCCTGGGCTTTACACATCATTAAATTGATCCCTGTAAACATAAGATCCTTTTAATCCAACTAAACTAAAACAACCTGAAGTGACTATTAAAACAAAAATTTTTTTTGTGAAAAACATAAATTGGACAAATTGAAAAAAAAATTTTACAAAACAAAACAACATGACAACAACAGCAACGATGGAACTTTCCGAGATGCACCTAAAACAAGCACTAGGACAGATACGTCAAGTGCCCATCTTCGATGGAAAAACAGTGGAACTGACAGCCTTTGTAAGGAGAATCGACTTTATTATGCAACTCTACCCAACCCAAGACGTAAGACAGCACAGCGTTCTATTCGGAGCAATAGAAATGCAAACATCTGGAGCAGCCCAACGAGTTTCACAAATGACAGCAGCCACCAACTGGAGAGACCTGAGGAGTGCCCTGATCGACGAGTTTAAGACGCAGACACCATATGAGGAACTACTGAGACGACTATACAACACAAACTACAATAATAGTATCCGTAAGTTCATAGAAGAATTAGAATATAAGAGTTTTGTTATATCGAATAAGCTTATGTTGGAAAACCAACCACAGAACACAATTCTTTATACAAATGCAATGAATAACACAATCAAAGACGTAATTACAAAGAAACTACCCGACAGAATATTTATGACTTTAGCGAGACATGACATTACAACCGTTTCTAAATTAAAACAAGTAGCTCAACGCGAAGGACTTTTCGAAAATGGTTATACTGAACGTTCTAACCAAAATAATGACAATTCAAAGTACAAGAAACCCAATTATAACGACAACCGTGGAAAGGGAACCAATCAAAATTATTATCCAAGCCCAAATTACTTAAACTACTCTAAACCAACCTATAAACCAAAAGAAAATGCTGAAAGTAATCAAGCATTATTCAAAGAATTCAAACAAAATCTTGATCAAGGTAGATCACAAAACCATATGAATTACCACAATCAAAACCAAAGACCTTCGAATCCTCCTGTTAAGAGACAGCGAGAAAGCACAAGTGGTCACTCCAAAATGGAAATTTCCGAAAATTTTCATCAAGGAGCCTCGGACCAAGAAGAATGAATCCTTTCATTCGAATAATTATGAATGGACAGCATTTTAACTGTGTAATTGACACAGGTTCGTCCATCAATTTAATAAAACGTAATTTCCTAAATTTTCCAATAAAAAATTGCCAATTAAATGTGCAAACAATAAATGGCACTATTCAATTAAAGAATTCCGTGTCATTTGCACCAAGTAAACTTTGTCCCACTCACCAAACATTTTACATACACGACTTCTCAGATAATTACGATATTCTACTAGGAAGAGAATATCTAGAATCATGCGAAGCAAAAATCGATTACAAAAATAAAACAGTTATCCTAAATGAACATTCATTTCAAATGAGATATGATCGTGAGGGTTCTGTTAAGGACAAGACTGCATCTCAATGCCTTGATCCGCCCCGTACAAATGATATAGCTGTTAATTACGCTATAAACAACGATCTAAATGAAACAAACCAATTTAGATTAAATCATCTGAACGATGAAGAAAAAATCGAAACTTACCAAAGTTCTTTATGAGTTTAGTGACATTCAGTACAAAGAAAGTGAAAATTTGACTTTCACCAGTACAATTAAGCATGTCATCCAAACTAAACACGAAGATCCAATCTAAAAGCGACCATATAAGTATGCGCAAACATTCGACAAAGAAGTCGACAAACAAATCAAAGAAATGATTGAACAAGGTATCATTCGCAAATCAAACTCGCCTTATTGCTCACCAATTTGGATTGTGCCAAAGAAACGTGATGCATCAGGTAAAGAAAAGTTTCGTATAGTTATCGACTATCGAAACCTTAATGAAATAACAGTTGATGATAAATATCCTATTCCGGTCATGGATAAAATATTTGACAAACTTGGAAAATGTCAGTATTTTACCACCATTGACCTTGCAAAAGGATTTCATCAGATTCAAATGGACCCACAAAGTATACCAAAAACAGCTTTTTCAACTAAAAACGGACATTACGAATACACTCGAATGCCTTTTGGGTTGAAAAATGCCCCCGCAACATTTCAACGTTGCATGAACAATCTGTTAGAAGATTTAATCTTCAAAGATTGCCTCGTATACATGGACGACATAATAGTGTATTCCACTTCATTGGAAGAACATCTATTATCGTTAAAAAGGGTATTCTCAAAACTACGAGAAGCTAATTTGAAATTACAACTAGACAAATGCGAATTTATGAAAAAGGAAACCGAATTCCTTGGACACATAATTACAACAGAGGGAATTAAAGCAAACCCAACAAAAATCTCTGCCATACAAAAATTTCCAATACCAAAAACAACAAAAGAAATAAAATCATTTTTAGGCCTTTGTGGTTATTATAGAAAATTCATTCCAAACTTCGCACACGTTGTAAAACCAATGACTCTAAAATTAAAGAAAGGTGCAACAATAAACACAAACGAACCAAATTACATTTCTGCTTTTGAAAAATTAAAAGTACTCATAACGTCCGATCCAATATTAGTTTATCCAAATTTCGAGAAACCATTTTGTCTCACAACTGATGCCAGCAACATTGCCATTGGAGCTGTTCTGTCTCAAAATCAAAAACCCATATGTTTCGCAAGTAGAACTCTAAATGAACATGAAATTAATTATGCAGCAATTGAAAAAGAACTTTTAGCCATCGTCTGGGCAACTAAATATTTCCGATCTTATCTCTACGGCAGAAAATTCGAGATCCTCAGTGATCATAAACCACTTGTTTGGCTTAATAATATTAAAGAACCAAACATGAAATTGCAACGATGGAAAATCAAATTAAATGAATTTGATTATCACATTAAATATGTACCAGGCAAAGAGAATTATGTTGCAGACGCTTTATCCAGAATTAAAATTGAAGAAAACTTGTTAGGAGAAACTCCTGACGTAACAGTAGCAACAATACATAGCGCCCAAGAGGACAACCAGTCCCACATTTCACTGACTGAAAGACCAATAAATTATTTTAAAAGACAAATAGAATTTGAAAAAAGTAACATAAATAACGTATCCGTAACTAACTATTTTCATAAAACAAAAATTTTAATAAAATATGTTGATATGACACCTAATCACGCTAAAGAATTAATTAAAGAATACTTATGTTCTAAGAAAAGTGTCATATATTTCAGCAACGAAGCCGATTTTCTTACTTTCCAAAATGCTTTCGTTGAAATAATAAGTCCCGATAATATAACAAAAGTAATGAGATCTACTAACAAACTAATAGACCTCCAAACGTACGCCGAATTTAAAGAATTCATAATAAATACACATCAAAAGTTATTACATCCAGGAATAGAAAAAATGACATTATTATTTAAAGAAAAATATTATTATCCAGATTACCAAAACTTAATACAGAATATAATTAACGAATGTAAAGTTTGTAACATAGCAAAAACAGAACATAGAAACACTAAATTAGCTTTTGAATTAACTCCAGAAACCCATAATCCCAGAGAAAAATATGTCATTGATTTCTACATGGTAGACAACAAACAATTTCTATCTTGCATAGACCTATATTCCAAATACGCAACTTTAATAGAAGTAAATGGTCGAGATTGGCTAGAAGCTAAAAGAGCTCTTTTAAAAGTATTTAATGACATGGGTAAACCAATCGAAATAAAAGCAGATAAAGACTCAGCATTTTTGTGCACCGCACTACAAATTTGGTTAAAATCAGAAGACGTAAATATAACAATCACAACTAGTAAAAACGGCATTTCAGATATAGAAAGATTTCATAAAACAGTGAACGAAAAATTAAGAATTGTCAATTCTGACACAAATCAGGAAGATAAGCTAACTAGATTCGAAATAATACTTTACACTTATAATCATAAAACTAAACATAATACGACTGGTAGAACACCAGCAGATATTTTCATTTACGCAGGAACTCCTGAGTATGAAACACAACTTAACAAGAAAAACAAAATAGAAAGACTTAATGAAAATAGAGCCGAATTTGAAATAGACACTAGATATAGAGAATCACCATTAGTAAGATCTAAATCGACAAACCCTTTTAAACAAACAGGAAAAATAACACAAATAGATGATAAACATTATGAAGAAGTAAACAGAGGTAGAAAGATAACTCATTATAAATCAAAATATAAAAAGAAGAAAGTAACTAATAAAAGTAAATACGATAATTCCAGATCAACCAATAACCCGAATCAAGATAATAACACTTCATAACTTATCAACCCTAAATAACTAAAATATGACTCACTCTCACATTTAAACGCTGAAAAAATAATAAATATTAAAACATCAACTTGGCTAAAAACAACTACTAATGAAATTTTGATCATTTCCCATATACCACGCGAAATTACAAATACCGCACTATACGACATTATTCCATACCCTGACGAAAATAAAAACATTTTAACTGAAACTATACATGACACTTACTACTTACAAGATAATAAAGCATTTACCGCAACAAATAAAGATTTAGTTATGAACAAATGTATTACTGGAATATTAAAACAAAATAAAACAGAATGCAGATATGCAAAAACACATAAAAACTATGAAATCAAATATGTAGAACCAAATATTATGTTAACATGGAACTTACCGAAAACTGTATTAAATCAAAATTGTATCAATAGAGAAATAATTATTGAAGGAAATAATATGATAAAAGCCCTAAATTGTTCACTCCAACTAGATGAAATATTAATAACCAACACTATGTTAGATTACACACAAACAGTTTATATAAATAATAATGTAACTAAATTAGAACCATTGTCATATGTCCAAACCAAAGAAATTATATTACAGCAAACAAAATTGTATAACATGTTCCAAATAATAACAATTACAGCATTAATAATAATTTTTATTGCATTAATATTGTACACTATCTTTAAATATAAGAATATTCCAAGAAAAATTATTGTAAATTATAAGAACAAAAACCAATCAACCCCAAACATACAATTAAACATTCAAAAAGATACAGAGTTAAGTCAAAATGAAACTGAACTTGAAGAAATTGTATTAGATCCAACATTATATCCAAAATTAACCGCCTGAGGACAGGCTCATTTCTTAAGGATGGGGAAGTAACATATGTAGAGACATATGTACCCACACAAAACGCCTAGCTCGCACTTTTCATTTACATTACGCATCCCATTCCCACAGAGTTAAACTAAACATTATAAAATAATCAAGTGGTGACAATAACAATTCTGGCTTCCCACGAACTTATCGAATATCATAAACAATTCGCCAGAATCGCTATTCCCACCATTGGGGTTGAAACTGCTGACGTTGCACAAATCCTGGCCGACAGAATTCTCTCAATCTCAATTCTCTCAATCTCTTCAAGATCGAGATCACTTTGTTTACATAAGAGCCAAAAGCTCCAAAAGTCTAAAGTCCAAAGCATAAAAGCTCAAAGCCGAGGTTTGTTATACGTCTGCAGAACATAGCATAAGTTAGTCTAGATTTACATCTGTACTCCGTAGCTTCGGTTTAATAAAAATAAATTATACTTTTTTTGAACAACCAACTACCAAACTACGTTATTATATACAACTTTATTAGGTCCGACGCAATGTTGAGTTGTGAAAGGTTTACAGAGAACTGAACTTAAAATGGTTAAGTAACATAGTGTTGCCAGATATTTCATTATTAGCTTACATTACATTATAATAGCGATACTTAACATAAACACATCGATATTCGACACTCCTTCTTAAGCTAATATGTATTATTCATTTAAAGAATTTAATTAAGTCCAAGACATTTTACAAATTCAATATGTTTTTGCTTTCCTAAACATTTATTCATTATATCTACAACATTTTCATTAGAACATACATACTTAAATTTAATTTCATTACTTTCAATTTTTTCTCTCATAAAGTGGTTTTTTATGTCAATGTGTTTGGTGCGCTTATGGTGAATTGGATTGAGAGCAATATGTTGCGCACTCATACTGTCTCCCAATATGGTTACTTCTTCTTGATCAACCCATCCAATTTCGATCAGTAGTCTGCGGAGATACACAGCTTCTTTGGTTGTAAAAGACATGGCAATGTATTCCGCCTCTGTGCTGCTTTGCGCGACTATGCTTTGCTTTGTAGACGACCAAGAAATCGCGCTATTACCCAGAAAAAATGCGTATCCCGAATACGATTTCCTGTCCATGCTGTCGTTCGCACAATCGGCGTCTGCATAGCCTGTGACTGGCTTTCCACACTTGCGGTACGTAATACATAGACCCGCAGTTCCTGATAAGTACCGAAGTATTCGTTTCGCTGCAGATTCATGTTCAACATGAGGATTTGTGTTTCGTTGCGATAACTTGCAAACGGCATGTAATATGTCGGGCCGACTCAAAACTGCCAAGTACATGAGAGACCCAATTAGAGATTGATATTCGGTGGTATTTACCTGAGAGCAGGCCGTCAGCCGTCGGATATACAGGGGGAAGAACAGTGGACTTCGGTCTTACTGCCGTAACTGTATATACCGATGGAAGTGCGACTATACTCTCCTCGTGAGGGCGGCTGGAAGCAGATCCATGGTACGGTCATGTCTCTGCCATGGATGCTGACGAATGGTAGTCGGGCTAGAAGTAGAACACTTCTCTAAAAAGTCACCCCAATCCAATGGTGGAACAGCATATGCCCGCGGATGCATGGTCGAGGGGGTGCTCGATCGCTAGTATGCGGACTCTGGGTACCTGCCGACCACCAGTTTTATCTAGGCTTACCACGTTCGCGCGGGCTATGACGTGGCGGACATTCCCTTCCCGCACACTCGTGGGACCAAATACATGGATCATCTTAATAAAACTTTTACGGAGGCCGGTACTCCTTCAAAAAACCGGGTGGGACAAGACAATCCCTCTAAAATTTCAGCAAAGGACAAGCCAGTCCCGAGCCAAAAAAGAGTTGGTGGTAGAGTGGTTACGGCAAGACAACCGGAAACCAAAACGGGAGATCTGTCTAAACGCACAACTCCCACTGTGGGAACCAGTATGCAGAGCATTATTGCGGCTACTGATCCCGCAGTGGAGGTCGGGCGGGAGGACTCTTCCAACTCCACCAACTCGGAAAATAAACGAGAGAAGAAGGCATCTTTCCAAGACAAGAAAAGAGCTGCGTTCATTCTCTCCAAAAATAGCGAGGACGGCACCCAGGAGAGTAGGGAACTAGTCAGCTGGGCTAGATCCATTCTCCCCAACTACCAGCCGCCTAAGAACAGCGCCAAGAAGGGACCAAATAAGCGTCAACGCTCCGCCGAGGATGCTTCCAGACCAGACCAGACCTCCCAGCCAAAGAGGTCCAAGGTCACTATCCACGCCCGCTCGTTCGCGGACGTCGTTCGGAACAGGACTATCATCGGTGTCCTAGACCGGGATGCCCCTGATGGTCTTGTCCCAAAAGACAAATGGAGGCTCGTCGAAAACGAGCTACAGGACATGTTACTAGAAGTACTTGAGGAGTGCGGAGGTGCGCTGCCCAGCTGTGAAGACGCGGGGTGGTATCAGGGCAGAGTGAAAGCCATCGCCTGTCTTGATGACCACTCCGCCACCCTTTACAAAAAGGCGGTAGCATCCCTCGGCGAAGTCTACCCAGGAGCCAATCTGGAAGCCGTAGACTGGGACAACGTCCCGAGCCAACCTCGCGCCAGAGCTTGGGTGTCTGCAAAGCCAGCAGAACCTGAGCGAATTCTGCGACTTCTTCAAGTATGTAATCCAGGACAGCAAATTGGAGGGTCGCCAAAGTCGAGGAGGCGGTAGGCCCATCCAGGCAAATCGTCCTCATACTTGACGAAGCCTCTGCGGACATATTGTCCAAGACGGATGGCTCCATAAAATACGGCTTCAAAAATGTCAGAATCCGTATTTATAAATCGGACGCCAGAAACAAGAACGGCAGCAAACAAGAGTCAGACCAGGACATGGCCGAACTTTTTGAGGCATCGGAGGTAACCGAGGACGACATACTCGAAGGTTACGTCTCTGAGGAGAGCGACCTGGCCAGAGGTCTCAGCAGAGTGGTCATGGCTGAGTTGGAGGACCTCGAGGAGGAGGACTCAGCTGTGGACACCACGGTGGTGGAGGTAACTGCACAGGATGTCGATCCCGCTCCTGCAAATAAACCTCCACCACTGTAAGGCAGCATCTGCTGCTCTCCTTTACCTCCTAGCCAGGGGAGGTGCAGATATTGTCCTCATCCAGGAACCGTGGCTATCCAAAGGCCGTATTTCTGGGTTGAGGACTCCAAGTTTCAAGCTGTACGCTGCAGAGGTATATTAGCAAGTAAAGATCTGCCAATCTTCCTACTTCCCAATTTCAGCAATGAAGACAATACTACAGTGTGCCTAGAACACACAGAACGACCAGTAGTGCTATGCTCGGCTTACATGAGCTATGAACAGGACAACCCTCCGCCACAATTACTCCGAGATACAGTCGAAGCCTGCGACAAAATGAACAGGGACATACTCATTGCCTGCGATGCCAACGCTCACCATCATCAGTGGGGAAGCACTGACACAAACAGTAGGGGTGAGTCCATTTTTCAATACATACTCTCAACTAAGCTCGTTATCTGCAACAGGGGTAACGAGCCTACCTTCATCATTAAAAATAGGCAGGAAGTACTCGACCTCACTCTTGTCTCTAGCTCACTTGAATCGCGCATTCTTTCCTGGAAAGTTCTAAATGAACACTCCTTCTCTGATCATCGCTATATCGAATCCAAATTATCACTTGACATTCCTCAAGTGGTCCACTCTCGTAATCTGAAAAAGACAGATTGGAACACTTTCACAACCCATCTGGCGCGTCTAATCCCCACAGATCCTCCCGCGCCCTTCATACTAGCTGGGCGAATCACTCGGAGGCACTCGTCTCCACTCTGACCTCTGCTCTGAACAGGGCAACTAGAAAAGCATGTCCTATTAGCAAGGGCAGGGGACGTCAGAAACCTCTTTGGTGGACCCCCAC
>JAWNOK010000064.1:0-201843 GCA_035046005.1 Drosophila acutilabella
ATGTACGGGGTTTTTAGCAATATGTTGTGAGCTAATATTGTCTCCAAATATGAAAATCGGCTCCGCTTTTGTTGACCAGCCGATCTCTCTCAGCAGCCTCTGTAGGTAAACAGCTTCCTTAGCAGCCATGGATAAAGCAACGTACTCAGCCTCAGTGCTGCTCAACGCGACGACACTTTGCTTGGTTGAAGTCCAAGAAAACGCACTGCCAGCAAGAAAAAATGCGTATCCGCTGTAGGATTTTCTGTCCAGCTTCTCATTTGCCCAATCTGCATCTACAAATCCTTTTACTGGCTCGTCACACTTGCTGTATTTAATACACAAGTGCATTGTTCCTGCCAAATACCGTAGTATGTGTTTTGCAGCAGCCTCGTGCTCTGCGTGTGGGTCGGTATTTCTTTGTGATAGTTTGCTTACTGCATGCAAAATATCTGGTCGGCTTAACACTGCTAAGTACTTAAGCGAACCAATTAGTGATTGATATTGTGTTATATTTACCTTCACACAATTTTCTTTATCGCAGCCAACTTGGTACCCAGGGTCAAGTGGAGTACTGACAGGTCGACATTGGCTCATCCCATATTTGTTCAATAGTCCTTGGATGTGCGATTTTTGGCATAGGGAAATGGAACCCTGTTCACCGTCCCTCTAAATTTCCATGCCTAAGAAATAGCTTATGGATCCGCCATCGTGCATCTTGAACTTTGCTGCGATCTTCTTCTTAATTACGGCTATATCGTTTTTGTTTGGACATGCGATAATTAAATCGTCGACGTAGACTGCTATGTAGCTATAAGCTAGCTGTTTTTGTTTGACGTATAGGCATGATTCATTTTTGCATTTTTTGAAACCTATGTGAGATAGAACTTTGTCGAGCGTTTTGTTCCAGACGCGTCCAGATTGCTTCAGTCCATACAGTGCTTTGTGCAGCTTTAGCACTTTTCCTGAATGCTGTTTGTCTTCAAAGTTTTGGGGTTGCTTCATATAAATAGTTTCATGAAGCTTGCTGTTCAAATATGCGTTTGAAATGTCCACCTGCTGCATGAACAGCTTCTTCTCAGCGGCTACTGCGAACAGCATGCGAATCGTCTCATAACGAATGACAGGTGTAAAAGTTTCCCAGTAGTTTACACCAAATTGTTGCCCACAACCTTGAGCAACTAGACGAGACTTGAATTTGATACCATCCTTATTCTTTTTCGTTCTGAAAACCCATTTCGAACCAATTGCCTTCTGGTCTTCAGGCAACTCACATAATGACCAAGTTTCATTATCTTGAAGAGCGTCGAATTCTGCTTGCATAGACTTCTGCCAATCTTGAGCATAATTGCCATTTAATGCTTCGTAGACTGACTGTGGGGTATCAGTGTTTCCTTCCTGATTCAACAAACTATGAAGTACATCCTGGTATTGATTCGTGGGTCTCCCACGCTGACCAGTACGGATTATTTTGGGTCTGCCACTCCCGCGTCTTGCGACCTTTTGTGGTTCATCTTGCATGCCACCTTCTGCTTCTGGTTCTTGATCACCTGCGCTTACGAATTCGTCTTCGGCTTCATTTGAATCAACGTGAACGGGTAGCTCTGATGTATCCTGATCTTCGCTTCCAGTAAGATCTTCAAGAACAGGTAGCAATGATGTCTCCTGTTCTGGATCTTCAACTGTGTCGAGACGAGTCAAAATTGTTGAAAAGTTGTCTTTTGAATCTGCATAAACGCACTCCTTTGATGTATCAAAATCATCCTCGATGAACTTTACATCACGCCTTTCGATGACTTTCCGGCTTTCAGGGTCATACAAGCGGTATGCTTTTGCAGTATATGAGTAACCAACAAATATAAGCTCCTTACCCTTTGCGTGAAATTTGCCTCTTTTGACCTTGTCGAGTGCAAATGCACGAGATCCGAAAACACGAAAATATGTTACTGAAGGCTTGCGTCCATTCCATGCTTCATATGGTGTTCCTCCATGTAGTGCCTTCGTGGGACATCTGTTGCGTATGTAGACTGCTGTGGAAACTGCCTCTGCCCACAAAAATTCTTCGAGCTTCGAATGTATAATGAGACTCTTCGCCATTTCAACTATTGTCCTATTGGCTCGTTCGGCTACTCCGTTTTGCTGCGGAGTGTATGGAACAGTCAACTGCCGCTGTATTCCGCATGAGCTCAAATAATCGGTAAACTCCTTATTGACATACTCTGCGCCATTATCGCTCCTCAGAGCCTTAATTTTGTTGCCTGTTTGGCACTCCACAAAATTTTTGAAGATTTTGAATTTTTCAAACACCTGGCACTTTTTGTTTATATTGTAAATAAAAATCATCCGAGAGTAATTATCGATGAATGTAACGAAATATCGATTGCCACCTAACGAATTCACATTCATCGGTCCACAAACATCTGTGTGCACTAACTCAAGCAGTTTGTTTGTGCTACAACATAGCTTTTGTGTGAATGGCAATGCACATATTTTTGCTTTATTGCATGTGTCACAATTTACTTCGATTTTCATTTTGTTAACGTTCATTCCATGAACCAGCTTTTTGTCATTTAATTGTTTCAAGTCTGTGAAATTTAGATGGCCGAACCTATTATGCCATTTTACTTCTGGTGAAATTGTTTTTAACATTTGAACTGCACTTTCATTTGTAGACTGTTTGAACAAGTAAAGATTATTTTCTTTAAAAGGTTTTAGTAGCACTTGTCCTTGCTTTGTATTGATCCGTGCAACTTCTCCAATAAATGTAGTGGAATTCTCAAATTTAGCCGCTGCACTCACAGATATAAAGTTCATATGTAACTCGGGGACATATAAAACATTGTATAAGTTCACTATTGTATTTATGCCTTGAATTTTGACGTTTCCAACTCCGTGTGATGAAATAAATGTATTTGCAGCCAACATTATAGATGTTTCTTTTTCAACATAATTTACAAACATATTGCGATCGCAGCACATGTGCGATGTTGCGCCACTGTCCAGACACCAAACACTCTTTAGCTGCTCTTTAACGAAGCAGTGCATTAAACTGCTTGCTTTTTCTTGATATTCCTTTGGTTTGTCTTTCCTTTTCTTTGATCGGCATTCGCTTGCTCGATGACCAATTTTTTCGCAGATGAAACATTTACCGTTGAATCTGTGTTTTGTGCCTCCACTAGTTCCTTTATTCTCTATGTCTTTAGACTTACTGTGCGTATGTGTGTATACGGCTTGTGTATCTACATAGTTTTCTCTTTCTGCTTTGTCTTTCTTTCGTGTGCCTTCTTCAAGCATTTTTATTTTAACTGCTTCAAATTTTGGAAGTTCGTCGCGTGTCTCGATCGCAACCACAAAATTTTCCCATGTATCAGGTAGACTACTCAATAACATTATGACCTTCAGCTCGTCGTTGAGCTTAATATCCAATTCCGCCAATTTTTCGATTGTCTCCACAAAAGAATTCATATAGGTGTTAACGTCATCTTCTTGCTGCATTTTGAGTCGAATCAATTTCTGATAGAGTTGCACCTTCCGAATCGGACCAACTGGCATATGAGTTTCTTTTAATTTCTTCCACACCGCTTCTGAAGTTTCACATGACTTTATATGCATCAACTGTGATGGCTTTATGTTAAGTGTTATATAAGCTATGGCCTTTTGATCCAGTTTTTCCCATTTTCTGGCATTTTCTTCATCTTCGCCAAGATGTATTCCACACACTACCTCCCATAAGTCAGTCATGACAAGCACACTTTTCATGGCCATGTGCCACACCCCATAATTGTTCTCATCAAGTTTCTCAATTTGATTTGACAAATTAATGTTTGCTAACTATTCCGCGTTAATTCGCGCACGAACTTAACTTTTGATAATTTAGCACGATCGACTCTGAGACTTGCATCCGTTGAAGTCAATTTAATAGTTCATACCGAAACAATGTACTCTGGGCCCATAACCAATGTTGGAAATAAAACTTATATGTATATATAAGTCCAGAGTAATGAGTAGCACGAGTGTTGCGGTTAAACGTTTAATCAAGAGTGAGCATCATAACGTAAAAGTATCGAGTACATAATTCAACTTAGTTCTAGCGTTGCCAGATTATATTTTAGCTTATTTAATGTTAATTACGTTTACATTTTCAACATTTTTAACTTTACTTGAACGAAAAGTTTTAGGATATATTCAGATTCGAAAAGGGCCTAATAAAGTTGGTTTAATAGGAATTCCTCAACCTTTTTGTGATGCGATTAAGTTATTTACAAAAGAACAAACTTATCCTTTATTATCAAATTATTTAAGATATTATATTTCACCAATTTTATCTTTATTTTTGTCATTAGTTGTATGAATGTGTATACCTTTTTTTGTTAAATTATATTCATTTAATTTAGGGGGTTTATTTTTTTTATGTTGTACTAGATTGGGTGTTTATACTGTAATAGTTGCTGGTTGATCATCAAATTCAAATTATGCGTTATTAGGGGGATCACGAGCAGTAGCACAAACTGTTTCTTATGAAGTTAGATTAGCTTTAATTTTATTATCTTTTGTATTTTTAATTGGAGGTTATAATTTTTTATACTTTTATTATTATCAAATTTATATATGATTTTTAGTAATTTTATTTCCTATAGCTTTAGTATGATTGACAATTTCTTTAGCTGAAACTAATCGTACACCATTTGATTTTGCTGAAGGTGAATCAGAATTAGTGTCAGGATTTAATGTTGAATATAGAAGAGGAGGATTTGCATTAATTTTTAGACCCCGTACTCTTTAAAAAAGAGTATAGGGGTCTATTAAGTTTGTCAGAAGCGAGATGTGCGTAACAGGCAGAAGTAGGCGTGGCCGACCCCATAAAGTATATATATTCCTGATCAGCATCAACAGCCGAGTCGATTTAGCAATGTCCGTCTGTCCGTCTGTCTGTCTGTCTGTCTGTCTGTCTGTCCGTCCGTCTGTATGAACCCCTGGATCTTTTAAACTGCAAAAGCTAGAGACACCAAATTTGGAATGAAAGTCCGTTAATGATGTACGCAGATCAAGTTTATTTCAAATTTCTGCCACGCCCCTTACCGCCCCCGCAATGAGCAAAAAACCAGACAAACCTCGGAAAAATTTGTGTTTTAGGCGAATATCTCAGTAACTATAGCACTAAGGAGCACCAATTTTGGTATACAGGTTCCTAGAGACGGCCTTAGTATAACGCCATTCAAAATTTTGAGCTGCCACGCCCCCTTTGCTCATACGAACTAAAAAACTCTCCAGCTTCAATGCCGTTTTTAAGGCATTAAATCGAATAGTACAGTGTTGTAATTTAACATACGCTTAGAGACTTACTATTTCTAACTTTCCTGAAAGTGGCATCAAAATCCTATGTCAAACAAGAAAGCTAGAACGGTTCAAAGCCGATGTTATTTTACTGCAAAATCACTGCATGCGCGCAACACATACAAACAAACACAGAAACATACAAACATATGTTCGAACGTTTTCTCTACCTGCTGGCGGCAGGGCTGCCCGGAGCCGCTGGCCGCGCCGACCAATACACACATACATATTTGCAAATAATCGGAAAAATGATAGAAGAGGGGCGTGGTGCAACTGGTAGAGTTGCGGCGCATTATGGAACCTTCGTATGGATCGCGGGTTCGAATGCTGACAATGACAATTGTTAATTATTCATTTTTTAATTTTAATTCAAAATGTAAATATTAAATTTTAAATTTTTAAATTTTATTTTAAAATTTTAATTTAAATAAAATGCAAATGGGCACTACTATGGGAGTACGGGGTCTTTTACAGTCGGCTCGATCGACTGTAGCCTTTCTTACTTGTTTTAGCTGAATATGCAAGAATTTTATTTATAAGAATATTATTTTGTGTAATTTTTTTAGGGTGTGATGTTTTTAATCTAATATTTTATGTAAAATTAATATTAATTTCTTTTGTTTTTATTTGAGTTCGTGGAACTTTACCTCGTTTTCGTTATGATAAATTAATATATTTAGCTTGAAAATGTTTTTTATCATTTTCTTTAAATTATTTAATATTTTTTATTGGTTTTAAAATTTTATTGTTTTCTTTGTTGTTATGAATTTAATTTAGTAAAGTTAATAGAATGGTTAATATTCTATCTTATGTTTTCAAAACATATGCTTATTCAAGCTCATTAACTAATTTAATAGATTATCTCATCATTTATTAACTAATGGATTAATTAAATAATATAAAAAATAAACAATTGTTAAAATTTGACCAATTAATACATAGGGTTCTTCAACTGGGCGTGCACCAATTCATGTTAATAAAATAACTGTAACTACTATAATTCAGAATAAGATTTGATTAATTGGATAAAATTGGTTTCCTCGGAATTTTCTTAAATTATAGAAAGGTAAAATTATTAAAATTGCAATAGAAAGCACAAGAGCAATTACTCCTCCTAATTTATTAGGAATTGATCGTAAAATTGCATAAGCAAATAAAAAATATCATTCAGGTTGAATATGTGCTGGTGTTACTAAAGGATTTGCAGGAATGAAATTATCTGGATCTCCTAATAAATAAGGATTAATTAAAACTAAAATAATTAGAAAAAAAAATATTACAATAAAACCTACAATATCCTTATATGTAAAGTAAGGATGAAAGGGAATTTTATCAATATTTGAATTTAATCCTATTGGGTTATTAGATCCAGTTTGATGTAAAAATAGTAAATGAATTATTGTTATAGCTAATACAATAAATGGTAAAATAAAATGAAATGTGAAAAATCGTGTTAATGTGGCGTTATCAACAGCGAATCCTCCTCATACTCATTGAACTAAATCAATCCCTAAATATGGAATTGCAGATAATAAATTAGTAATAACAGTAGCTCCTCAAAAAGATATTTGTCCTCATGGAAGTACATATCCTATAAAAGCTGTTCCTATTACTAAGAATAAAATAATTACTCCTACTATTCATGTTGGGGTAAATAAATAAGATCCATAATATATACCTCGTCCTACATGTAGGTAAATACAAATAAAAAAAAAGATGCTCCGTTAGCATGTATAGTTCGTAATAATCACCCAAAATTTACATCTCGACAAATATGATTTACTCTATAAAAAGCTAAATTTACATCAGCTGTATAGTGTATAGCTAAAAATAAACCTGTTAAAATTTGAATAATTAAACATAAACCTAATAATGATCCAAAATTTCATCATCTTGAAATATTAATAGGAGCAGGTAAATCTACTAATGCATTATTTGCAATTTTAAATAATGGGTGAGAAGTTCGTAAAGGTTTGTTCATTAGTTTATTAATCGAAGAGGACCTTTTTGTATATTTGTAATTTTTACAACAACAATTAAAGTAATTAATAAATAATTTATTAATAAAATTGTGATAAGATTTGTAGGAAAATTGTATAATTTATTTAAAGATAATGAATTTTCTATTATATATGAATTTATATTAGAAATATTTTCTATTTCATTATTTATTAATATAAAAATAAGAAAGGCTACAGTAGATCGAGCCGACTGTAAAAGACCCGTACTCATAGTATTGCATTTTATTTAAATTAAAATTTTCAAATGAAATTTAAAAAATTAAAATAAAATATTTACATTATGAATTAAAATTTAATTTAATTAATAAATTAACAACTTCATCGTCAGCACTCGAACCCGCGATCCATGCGAGGTTCCACTTCCCGCTCTCCAGTTCACCACGACCTTTTATCATTCTCGATTATTTATAGATGTAAGTGAGCACATAAATATTTTATTATACATTTCGCCGCCATCGGCACTCCAAGGTAGAGAAAACGTTCAACATATGTTTTATTTTTTTTTTTATTTTCCCATCATATTTTCTTTAAATAACTTCACTTAAACTAATTTTTTTTTTGACATAGGATTTTTATTCCCCCTCAGAAAAATTAAAAATAGTAATTATAGGTATGTAAATTAGAAACTGATTTTGTTATTAATCCTGTTAATAAGACAAATTGAAGCTGGAGAGATTTTTAATTCTGATGTGCAAAGGGCGTGCAGCTAAATTTTGAATGGCGTTATATTAACTGTCCTAAACCTTATAGCTAAAAGGATGCTCCAATTATATTACTGAGATATTCCTAAAATAAAAATTTTCTCGAGGTTTTTTTTTTACGGGCGGTAGGGGCGGGCAAAATTTGAAATAAAATGGACATAAACGGACTTTTTACAGAAAAGAAGGTAAGAAGAGGAATTGAAGAGTAATAAAAATTAATGAATAAATAATTAATTGAATAATATCAAGAGGTAGTTTATTTAAAATATTAATTTTGGGGATTAATGAAAAAGAAATTCTTTTCTCTTGAAGTTTTAAAAGAATTAATCTTATTTTTGATTTACAAGACCAATGTTTTTATTAAACTATTAAAACTAATGATTATAATTTTATATTGAAGTTTTCCAATAATTTTATTTATTTTAGGTTTATTTTGTTTTGTTTTAGGGGAGAGGGGGGGGGGGGGGGGGGGGGGGGGGGGGGGGGGGGAGGAGAAGGGGGGGAGGAGGGGGGGGGGGAGGAGGGAGAGGGGAGAGGGGGGGTTATCACCTTATCTATCAAGAATAATCTTTCCTCCTTCCTCCCACCCCTTTAAACGGTAATAATATTATAATCAAGATATTAATGATCCCAAAAGAACAAAAAAACTAAACCATCAAACAAAAAATACAACTATACAGAAAACAATACAGACTTTATTTTACGGTCACTCGACAGATGATTCGTGTGATGAATAACCGGGGGTGGATATTTATATTAATGTTAGATTGTTTGAAATTAATAAAAATATTAATTTCGACACACCCAAAGTGACATTATTTGTGACTTAGATAATATTTTGTGTTTGTTGGCGCGGTTGGAGTGCTGGTTCGGTGTGTATATTGTGGAGATCTCGCCGTTGTGTTGGAGAAGTGGTGACGAGTATGTGTTTTGTGGAGGTGGTGAAACTTGAAAGTGTTGTGCGTTTGGTTGTTTGAAAATGTGCGGACCACAATGTAGATCTTTTAAAGAGATTTTAGGTACAAAGTCTTTCTGCTTCGACATTGCCAAGTTCGATTCTGTTCGATAATGGAAGTGTTGCGGTCGGATGGCGGCGTGCAGTAGAAACGTGAGAGAGGAGCGACGATTGTCAAGTTTAAATTGTCGACACGATGAGATTTAGTTGTGAGAGAGATTTTTTGTACGTTAGATACGTAGGATGCGTTCGATGCTTGGTTTGCCGTGTGTTTGAATTGATGATATAAATACTGCGTCGAATGTTGGAGTGTGTTTGAAAGAAAATTAAGGAGCCATTATTTTGATAGGGATACTTTTTATGTTTGTTTGGTTCTTGGGCGTCGAGATGATTTGGATTTATTGGTGTAATCGCCGGTTTGGTTAGTTGCAAATTCTTTATGGTTGATTATTTTTGAGAGAGAAATAGATGTTGTTGTGAGATAGACGTTTATGGGAATTTATTTGAAGCGGTAATGAGTCTTGTGCTGAACTTCCGGGTGATTTGATGAAGTAGCAAATCGTCGAGTTATGGTGATTAAAAGTTTTCTTTTGACGTTTCCAAACAGACACGGATCTGCTCGGTGGGTACTATTTTTTTTTGTTCGTTGTGAGTTTAGTAGTATGATGGCGTAGTTAATGTTTTTTGGCCGGGTTTAATTTTTTATTTTTTGCATTGTTTCCGTTGTATATTCGATCGGATGTGTTGATCGATAATTTGATTGATCAGTTTTATGAACTGTTGAGTTTTGTTGTTTATAGACCTTTTTTAATTGGTTAGGTATGTGTGACGTTTTGATGATTTTGTATTTGCAGATATGTGCCAGCATGACTGACGTAATGTGGGTGAAAGTTTCGTGGAGTCTGGGTTTGGCATACCTTGTAAGCGAGCTTTTTTGTGTTGAGTGTTTTTGGTTTGGAACTTTGTTTATCTCGGTCGTTGGGTTTATCTGAGTTTGTTGAGTATCTGTGATGATTCGTTTGTAGTTTTGTGTTTCAGTGTCTGTTGGGTTTGAGGGGATTTTGTGTGATAAATGTTGGAGGGTTTGTTTTTGGTCGTTTGATGGCTTTGAACAGCTTTTGGTGGTGATATTTTCGTGGTTACGTGGCGGATCTTTGGATGTTGGACGTCCTTGCCGTTTTTTGTGATTTGTTTCGGGTAGTGATGACTTTTGGTTTTTGTTGTCGTAGGTGGATATCGATGCTTTTGGGTCGTCGAAGATTGTAAATGTCTTTGAAAGAACATTTGATTTAGTATTGGTATTTGTGTGTTTTGGTGATAAATCGATAGCTTTGATTCTGAGTATCCGGTACACTTTTGAGATCATTGTTGTTTTTGTTTTGTCATGCGAATGCTTGGTTGAAAGTGGTTATGTTGAGGTTTTGATGTGGTGTTGGAAGTTGATACGTTTAGTGGGAATTGTTTTGTAGCGGTGTTGATTGTTTGAGATGAGGGGGGCATTGTTTATTACATAGATTTAAAAGTGTACGGTTTGCTTGTACGTTTGGGGGTGGGGCAGTCAAACGGCGGCAATGATGTGAGGATGTATTTTATTGGAATGCGTTGTGGTTGAATTTGATTTGTGGTATATAAAGAGATATATGTTTATGCATTGATTTTCGAAAATAGGTGAAATACGAGATATTATAAGGTGACAAATATTGAGCCGTTGAGGGGTTCGTGGTAATGGTGAGATTTTTGTTTGTTGTTTTTTTGGGCGTTTTGGTGATTTGGTGTTTTGTGATGCAAATTTATTATGTTTGTTTGTTTTTTTTTTAGATCTTTTCAGTACTTTTTAATGGCCATCGGCGGTGCCCAGATTATTTTTTTGCTTCGTTGTTGGTTGATGTTTTAGATTAGATAGTACAAGTTTCCATCGCTTTGCTCAAGCACTTTTTTATTTTTTAATTTGGCGCCTTTCCTTTATCGGTTTCTCGAAGAGATTTTGCGTGTTGATACTACATTCTTTCAGTGTAATTTGTTTTTGTGTTTTTTTCTTCGATATTTATTCTAACGCCTTTACTTTGCGGTTATTATTAGAAGTGCATGTTTTCTTTTTTTTGATCGACGATTTACTGTAAGCCATATGTTGTTTCTTGTTATACGCCTGTTCTTGTTTAGAGTTCTTTTTACTTTGCCTTTTTTGCGTTCGTTCCTTTGGTGTTTTTCTTGTTTTATTGTCTGCAGTCCGAGCGAGGTGGCTATTTTGTCGTGTTACATTTTCGAGTTTCTTTTCCTTTGTCCTCTTTGCCTTTGCCTTTTGCGCTGTTATAGGCCTCTTCCTCGCTCTGATTTGCTGTCTATATTTTCCCAGAATATTGCAATTTGTTTTTTGACTCGGATGTTTCTAAGATCAGGCAGTATACAATAAAAGTATTGCAGCGATCTCTCCATGGCCACGATTTTTTTACTTCTTCTGCGTCGAAAATCTTATGTGTTGACGCGCGTCACTTTCTTCGGGATAGCGCCTCGTTTCCAGACGTTTTCCACGGGTCCCTTCGTTGAACGTTTCTAGCACTACCGCTTCTCTTCCGATTCCAGTTCTCTCCGCCAACTCCGACGTCTTCGACTAGATATCCCCGGGCTTTTCGTTTGCTTTTCACGCTCGATCGACTCTCCGGCACTTCGTCTTCTTGACCATATCGCTTTTCCAGATGGCTACTTTGCGTTTCCGTTCTATTGTCCCGTTTAGCGCCGTTTTGACCCTTCTTTTCACTTTTTCCTTTTTTCCCTTGGCCTAGGATCCCCAGACGATCCGTGCGAACTCGCTTCCCCCCCCTCCCCGTCCAATTTCTTATTACTAATACTCTTTCACTGTTTCAAATCGAAAACATTTACTTTCTATACTATTAAGATTAGAATTTATTGTACTAATTTTATTTTTTTTTTATTTATTTATTTAAATATACTAAATTATGAAAATTATTTTAGTATAATATTTTTAACATTTAGAGTTTGTGAAGGAGCTTTAGGTTTATCAATTTTAGTTTCAATAATTCGAACACATGGAAATGATTATTTTCAATCTTTTAGAATTATATAATGTTAAAATTAGTATTTTTTTTATTATTTTTATCACCAATTTGTTTTATTAATAAAATATATTGAATGGTACAAGTTTTCATATTTTTTATTAGATTTTTATTTTTATTAATAAATAATTTTTCAAATTATTGAATAAATATTTCTTATTTTTTAGGTTGTGATATGTTATCTTATGGATTAATTTTATTAAGTTTATGAATTTGTTCATTAATGCTTTTAGCTAGTGAAAGAGTTAATAAATATAATAATTATAAAAATTTATTTTTATTAAATGTTGTATTATTATTATTATTATTAGTGTTAACTTTTAGAAGAATAAGTTTATTTATATTTTATTTGTTTTTTGAAAGAAGATTAATTCCAACTTTATTTTTAATTTTAGGGTGAGGGTATCAACCTGAACGTTTACAAGCTGGAATTTATTTATTATTTTATACTTTGTTAGTTTCTTTACCAATATTAGTAGGTATTTTTTATTTAATAAATGAAACAGGAACTATAAATTTTTATTTAATAAATAATTTTATATTTAATTATGATTTATTATATTTTTGTATAATATGTGCTTTTTTAGTAAAAATACCAATATTTTTAGTTCATTTATGATTACCAAAAGCTCATGTAGAAGCACCTGTTTCTGGGTCAATAATTTTAGCTGGAATTATATTAAAATTAGGAGGTTATGGGATACTTCGAGTTATTTCATTATTACAATTAATAAATATAAAGTATAGATTCATTTGAGTTAGAATTAGATTAGTTGGGGGAGTTCTTGTAAGTTTTGTTTGTTTACGACAAACTGATTTAAAGGCTTTAATTGCTTATTCATCTGTTGCTCATATAGGAATTGTATTAGCAGGTCTTTTAACTATAAGTTATTGAGGTTTAAGAGGTTCTTATAGTTTAATAATTGCTCATGGTTTATGTTCATCAGGTTTATTTTGTTTAGCTAATGTATCTTATGAACGTTTAGGGAGTCGAAGTTTATTAATTAATAAGGGATTATTAAATTTTATACCTGCTATAGCTTTATGGTGATTTTTATTAAGTTCAGCTAATATAGCTGCTCCTCCTACTTTAAATTTATTAGGTGAAATTTCTTTATTAAATAGAATTGTTTCTTGATCTTGAGTTTCTATAATTATACTATCTTTATTATCATTTTTTAGAGCTGCTTATACCTTATATTTATATTCGTTTAGACAACATGGAAAAATTTTTTCTGGAATTTATTCTTTCAGAGGAGGTAAAATTCGTGAATATTTATTAATATTATTACATTGATTACCTTTAAATTTATTAATTATGAAAAGTGAAATGTGTTTATTATGATTATATTTAAATAGTTTAAAAAAAATACTAATTTGTGGTGTTAGTGATATGAGTTAATCATTTTAGATCGTGAAATATTTATCAATTTGTAGAATTAGATTTGTTAATTTAATTTTAATTAGTTTAACATGTTTTTTATTAAGTTTAAATTTTTTATTAAATAATTTAGTAATTTTTATTGAATGAGAAGTAGTTTTTTTAAATTCTATATCAATTGTAATAACTTTTTTATTTGATTGAATAAGATTATTATTTATATCTTTTGTTTTAATAATTGCTTCTTTAGTTATTTTTTATAGAAAAGAATATATAAGAAGAGATGAAAATATTAATCGGTTTATTATATTAGTATTAATATTTGTTTTATCAATAATATTATTAATTATTAGTCCTAATTTAATTAGAATTTTATTAGGATGGGATGGTTTAGGATTAGTTTCTTATTGTTTAGTAATTTATTTTCAAAATGTTAAATCTTATAATGCAGGTATATTAACGGCTTTATCAAATCGAATTGGAGATGTTGCTTTATTATTAGCTATTGCTTGAATATTAAATTATGGGAGTTGAAATTATGTGTTTTATTTAGAAATTATACAAAATGAATTTGAAATAATATTAATTGGTTCATTAGTAATATTGGCTGCTATAACAAAAAGAGCACAAATTCCATTTTCTTCATGATTACCTGCTGCAATAGCTGCTCCTACTCCAGTTTCAGCTTTAGTTCATTCTTCTACACTTGTAACTGCAGGTGTTTATTTATTAATTCGGTTTAATATTTTATTAAGAAATTCTTGATTAGGACAATTATTACTTTTATTATCTGGATTAACAATATTTATAGCTGGATTAGGGGCAAATTTTGAATTTGATTTAAAAAAAATTATTGCTTTATCAACATTAAGTCAATTAGGTTTAATAATAAGAATTTTATCAATAGGGTTTTATAAATTAGCTATATTTCATTTATTAACACATGCTTTATTTAAAGCTCTATTATTTATATGTGCAGGAGCAATTATTCATAATATGAATAATTCTCAAGATATTCGTTTAATAGGGGGATTAAGAATTCATATGCCTTTAACTTCTGCTTGTTTTAATGTATCAAATTTAGCTTTATGTGGGATACCATTTTTAGCTGGATTTTATTCAAAGGATATAATTTTAGAAATTGTTATAATTAGAAATGTTAATATATTTTCTTTTTTTTTATATTTTTTTTCAACTGGTTTAACAGTATGTTATTCATTTCGTTTAGTTTATTATTCTATAACAGGAGAATTAAATTGTGGAAGACTAAATATATTAAATGATGAAGGTTGAATTATATTACGAGGAATAATAGGTTTATTAATTATAAGAATTATTGGTGGGAGAATGTTGAATTGACTAATTTTTCCAGTTCCTTATATAATTTGTTTACCAATATCTTTAAAATTATTAACTTTATTTGTATGTTTAACTGGAGGTTTATTTGGTTATTTAATTTCTTTTATAAAATTATATAGATTAAATAAAGCTTTTAAAAATTATAATATTTCATATTTTTTAGGTTCAATATGATTTATACCTTATATAAGAACTTATGGATTGATTTTTTATCCTTTAAATTATGGGCAGATAGTTGTTAAAAGATTTGATCAAGGTTGATCTGAATATTTTGGGGGTCAACAATTATATCAAAAATTAATAAATTATTCACAAATTTTATTTATAATACATAATAATAATTTAAAAATTTATTTATTATTATTTGTTTTTTGAGTTTTAATTTTATTAAATTTTTTATTATTTTTATATTCAAATAGCTTATATTTAGAGTATGACACTGAAGATGTTATGGAGATTATTTAATCTTTGAATATAATGAATTTTTTTTAGTAATTTATAAAAAAAAAGATTTTTATTTTTACAATGAAAATGTAAAGTTTTTATTAAACTATATAAATATATTAGAAGTATAAATGGAATTTAACCATTAAAAGAAAAAAGTTAGCAGCTTTTACTTGATCACCATACTTCCTTAATTGGAGTTAAATTCTCAATTCTATCATTAACAGTGATAAGCCTCTAGTTTGGCTTCAATTAATTAGTTAAATAGAATAAGGGTAAATTTACCTAAGATTAGGTCGAAACTAATTGCAATCAATCGCTTCATATTCATTTTAATTAATTAAGGTAGATTGATATTTCAATACTTTTTGAATGCAAATCAAATGTTATAATTAACTACAACCCTATTAATTTGATCAATTTAGTATACCTTGATTTCATTCATGGTAAAGTCCAATTAATAAAATTACAATAAAAATTATAGAAGTAAATGTTCAAATTATTATATTAGAAAATTTAAAAATTAAAATTATTGGAAGAATTAAAGCAATTTCTACATCAAAAATTAAAAAAATAATTGTGATTAAAAAAAATCGTAAAGAAAATGGAAGTCGAGAAGATGATTTAGGATCAAATCCACATTCAAATGGGGATCTTTTTTCTCGGTCTACTAAAGTTTTTTTTGAGAGGATAGAAGCTAAAATTATTACTACTATTGAAATAATTATAATAATTGAGGCAATTAAAAGAATTGAAAAAATTATCTATACTATATTTTATAGACCTTATGATTGGAAGTCAAATATACTTATTATACTATATAGATTAAAATTAAAGGATTAACCTCCTCATCAGTAAATTGTAATATATAAAAATAATCATACTACATCAACAAAATGTCAGTATCATGCAGCAGCTTCAAATCCGAAATGGTGATTTTTTGAAAAATGGTTATTTAAATGACGAAGTAAACAAACTAATAAAAATGTTGTTCCAATTAAAACGTGAACTCCATGAAATCCTGTTGCTATAAAAAAAGTTGATCCATAAACTGAATCTGCAATTGTAAAAGGAGCTTCAATATACTCATAAGCTTGTAAAATTGTAAAATAAATTCCTAATAAAACGGTAAAAAATAATCCTTGAGAAGCTTGTGAATGATTATTTTCTATTAAACTATGATGAGCTCAAGTAACTGTTACTCCTGAAGCTAGTAAAATAGCTGTATTTAATAAAGGAATTTGAAATGGATTAAATGAAATAATTCCTATTGGGGGTCATGATGCACCTAACTCAATTGCTGGAGATAATCTACTATGAAAGAAAGCTCAAAAAAAACTTACAAAAAATAATACTTCAGAAAGAATAAATAAAATTATACCTCAACGTAATCCAATTGTAACAGCATATGTATGTAAACCTTGGTAAGTTCCTTCTCGTGATACATCTCGTCATCATTGATAAACTGTTAAAATTGTAATAACATTACCTAAAAAAAATAATGAAATATCATATTGATGAAATCATTTAATTATACCTGAAACTGTTGTTATAGCACCAATAGCTCCTGTTAATGGTCATGGACTATAATCTACTAAATGAAAAGGGTGATTTGAATGTATAGACATTGTTTATAAATTAATTTACTTCTCTAGAGTATAGGGTTCTTAATACAGCAAATACATAAGATTGAATTATAGCAACAGCTGATTCTAGAATTAATAAAGCAATTTGTCCAACTAATAAAAATGTAACTAATATATATGATATTGATGGGCCTGTATTTCCTAATAATGTTAATAAAAGGTGTCCAGCAATTATATTAGCTGTTAGTCGAACTGCTAAAGTTCCTGGTCGAATTACATTTCTAATAGTTTCAATACATACTATAAAAGGTATTAAAACTGCAGGAGTTCCTTGAGGTACTAAATGAGCAAATATATGTTGTGTATGATTAATTCATCCATAAATTATAAATGATAATCATAAAGGAAGAGCTAATGATAATGTAAGAGTTAAATGACTTGTTCTAGTAAAAATATATGGAAATAATCCTATAAAATTATTAAATAAAATTAAAGAAAATAAAGAAATAAAAATAAATGTTGATCCATTTTTACTTGTTGGTCCTAGTAAAGTTTTGAATTCTTTATGAAGTGTTAAAAGAATTGAATTTCAAAAAATATTATAACGAGATGGTATTAATCAATAAATTGATGGAATTATTAAAAGACCTAAAAATGTTCTTAATCAATTTAAAGATAAATTAAAAATAGCAGAAGGGTCAAATACAGAAAATAAATTTGTTATCATTTTCAATTTATTGAATTTAAATTTAAATTTTTTAATTCATTTGATTTAGGGGATGAAGGTATATAAGAATAATAATTAATTGTACAAAATAATATAAATGTAATAGTAAAAAAGAAAAATAAAAATAATCATCTAATAGGTGCTATTTGTGGGATTAAAAAATATTAAAAAGTTAATAATTTTAGTTTGACATACTAATGTTATGAGTTTAACTAATTTTTTAAAAATTATTCATTAGAAGTAAGTGCTAATTTACTATAAAGTGGTTTAAGAGACCAGTACTTGCTTTCAGTCATCTAATGTTATGAATTTAATTTAATTTACATTTTTAGAAATTCATTTAATAAAATAATTTACAGGGACACTTTCAATTACAATAGGTATAAAACCATGATTAGCTCCACAAATTTCTGAACATTGACCGTAAAATAATCCTGGGCGATTTATAAAAAAATTAGTTTGATTTAAACGTCCAGGGGTTCCATCAACTTTTACACCTAAAGCTGGAATTGTTCATGAGTGAATTACATCAGCAGCTGTTACTAAAATTCGAATTTGAGAATTTATTGGTAAGACAATTCGATTATCAACATCTAAAAGTCGAAATCCATCATTTTCTAATTCATTTGTAGGAATTATATATGAATCAAATTCAACATTATTAAAATCTGAATATTCATAACTTCAATATCATTGATGTCCAATTCTTTTTAAAGTTACAGAAGGTTCATTAATTTCATCAAGAAGGTATAATAAACGAAGAGAAGGTAAAGCGATAAATAATAAAATAATTGCAGGTAAAATTGTTCAAATTATTTCAATTAATTGACCATGTAATAAAAATCGATTAATATATTTATTAAAAAATAATATAAATATTAGATATCCTACTAAAACAGTAATTATAACTAAAATTAATAAAGCATGATCATGAAAAAAATTAATTGTTCTATTAAAGGAGAAGCTCTATCTTGAAGTCCTAAGTTAGCTCATGTTGACATTAATTTCTAATAAAAGTAAAATACTTTATATATGGAGCTTAAATCCATTGCACTAATCTGCCATATTAGAATTAATTAGTTAATAAAGGTAATTCAGAATATCTATGTTCAGCAGGTGGTGTATTTTGATATCATTCGATTGAAGAATTTAATTGTACTGGGTAAATTACTTGTCGTTGAGAAATTAAACTTTCTCAAATAATATAAAAAAAAAATAAAATTCCTAGTAAAGAAATTGTCGAACCGATTGTAGAAATTACATTTCATGTTGTATAAGCATCAGGATAATCAGAGTAACGTCGAGGTATTCCAGCTAGTCCTAAGAAATGTTGAGGAAAAAATGTTAAATTTACTCCAATAAATATAATAATAAATTGACTTTTTAATCATTTATTATTTAATGTTAATCCTGTAAAAAGAGGATATCAATGAACGAATCCAGCTATAATAGCAAATACAGCTCCTATTGATAAAACATAATGAAAATGAGCTACTACATAATATGTATCATGAAGAATAATATCTACAGATGAATTAGCAAGAACAACTCCTGTTAATCCTCCTACAGTAAATAAGAAAACAAATCCTAAAGCTCATAAAATAGCTGGAGAATAAGATAATTGAGTTCCGTGTAAAGTTGCTAATCATCTAAAAATTTTAATTCCAGTAGGAACAGCAATAATTATAGTTGCAGAAGTGAAATAAGCTCGAGTATCAACGTCTATTCCAACTGTAAATATATGATGGGCTCAAACAATAAATCCAAGTAAACCAATAGCTAATATAGCATAAATTATACCTAAAGATCCAAAAGTTTCCTTTTTACCTGATTCTTGACTAATAATATGAGAAATTATTCCAAATCCAGGTAAAATTAAAATGTAAACTTCTGGATGTCCAAAAAATCAAAATAAATGTTGGTATAAAATTGGATCTCCTCCTCCTGCTGGGTCAAAGAATGAAGTATTTAAATTTCGATCTGTTAAAAGTATTGTAATTGCTCCTGCTAAAACTGGTAAAGAAAGTAAAAGTAATAAAGCAGTAATAACAACAGATCAAACAAATAAAGGTATTCGATCAAGTGTAATTCCTGTAGATCGCATATTAATTACTGTTGTAATAAAATTTACAGCTCCTAAAATTGAAGAAATTCCTGCAAGGTGTAAAGAAAAAATTGCTAAATCGACTGATGCTCCTCCATGTGCAATTCCTGCTGATAGGGGTGGGTAAACAGTTCAACCTGTTCCAGCTCCGTTTTCAACTATACTTCTAACTAATAATAATGTTAAAGCTGGAGGTAATAATCAAAATCTTATATTATTTATTCGTGGGAAAGCTATATCAGGAGCTCCTAATATTAAAGGAACTAATCAATTTCCAAATCCACCAATTATAATAGGTATTACTATAAAAAAAATTATAATAAAAGCATGAGCAGTAACAATTACATTATAAATTTGGTCATCACCAATTAAAGCTCCTGGGTGTCCAAGTTCAGCTCGAATAAGAATTCTTAATGATGTTCCTACTATTCCAGCTCAGGCACCAAAAATAAAATATAAAGTTCCAATATCTTTATGATTTGTTGAAAATAACCATTGTCGCGATAGATTAAGTGGCTGAAGTTTAGGCGATAGATTGTAAATCTATTTATAAGAATTATTCTTCTTAATCATAAAGTACAATGGTTATAAATTATAATTACAATAATTTGGTCTTATAGTCAATAATGACATCAAACTGCAATTTTGAAGGAGTAAATAAAATTACTAAGGCTTAAAGGAATTTCCTATATTTATAGCTTTGAAGGCTATTAGTTTTATTAACTTAAAGCCTTAAAGTATTAAATAAAATAAAGAAATTAAAAATAAACCAAAGATTGAAAAAAATCTAAAAATTAAATATAAATTCATGTTTAATTTATTGTAAATTAAATTATTATTTCAATTAATTTCATAATAATTTAGTATAAAAGCAGAATAACAAATTCGCAAATAAAAAAATAAAGTAATTAAAGTTGCTATTATTAAAATAATTAATTGAAAATATTGATTACATAAAGTTAATTGTTGAATTACAACTCATTTTGGGAAAAATCCTAAAAATGGAGGAAGTCCTCCTAAGGATAAAAAATTTATAAATAAAGTAAATTTTAAAATTTTACTATTGATAAATCATGAAAATAATTGATTTAAATGGTATAATTTAAAAATATAAAATATTAAACTTAAAGTTAATGATAAAAAAGAATAAAATAAAAAATAAATAAATCAAATAGATTCACTAATTATAATTGCTCTAAATATTCATCCTAAATGATTAATTGATGAAAATGCTATTAATTTTCGTAAAGAAGTTTGATTTAATCCTCCTAGTGCCCCAATAATTACTGATAAAATTACTCTAATTATTAATAAACTATTTAAATTTAAATAAGAAATTAATATTAATGGAGCAATTTTTTGTCAAGTTATTAAAAGTAAAGCATTTATTCATGTTAAACCTTCTATTAAGTTAGGAAATCAAAAATGAAAAGGAGCAGCTCCACTTTTTAGTAATAATGTAGATATTAAAATTATAGAAGTAAATGATTCATTAATTTCATAATTTATATTATTTTTTAGTATTAATAAAATAACAGCAAATAAAAGAACAGTTGAAGCTAAAGCTTGGGTTAAAAAATATTTTAAAGAAGATTCAGTAGATTTTAAATTATTAGTATCTCTTATAAGGGGGATAAAAGATAATAAATTAATTTCTAAACCTATTCAAGCTCCTAACCATGAATTAGATGTAACTGTAATTAATGTTCCTATTATTATTATTATTAAAAATAAAATTTTTGAAGAATTATTAAAAATTAAAAAGAAAAGGATTAAAACCTTTATAAGTGGGGTATGAACCCAATAGCTTAATTAGCTTATCTTTTTATAAAATATATTTTAGTGTAAGATGCACAAAAGTTTTTGATACTTTTAGGAATAGTTTAATTCTATTAAATATAAAACCTTCTTTTTTTTTGCAAGAAAACTAACTAATGAATGCAGATAACTGCATGATTTACCCTATCAAGGTAATCCTTTTTATCAGGCAATTCATTACTATTAAAAAACTTTTTTTTTTTTTTTTTTATGTGGATTTTTTAGATTTTTTGTTAAAAAAAAAAATAGTATCTATTTTAATTTAATAATACAATTTAGTAATTTTTTTTTTAAAGTATAAATTTTATTAAAAATAATTAAAATTTTCTATATAGATATATATAAATCAATAAATCTTCAACAATATATAAATATATAAATATATAATAATTTAATATTATTATATTAATTTATATAAATCAAAAGAATCATTAGATAAATCATTAAAATATAGATTTTTTTTTACTAAATTAAGCATTATTTTTGGATTGCGAAATTTTTTTTTTAGATAGTTAACCATATTATAATATATTAAATATTTATATATATATATATTATCTATTAATCTTGACTTAGTATACAAAAATTTTTTTTTTATTTTTATATTTTAAAAATAGATATATTTTCTTTATTTTTAAAATTTTAAAAATTGCAAAAAAAAAAAAAAAATAGAAAGGTTTTTTAATAGTAATAAAATTGTTGTAATTTATAAGTTATTATTGATATTATTTTTGTAATTTTTTTTTATTATTTTAAAGTTTTTTTTTTTATAAAATAATTATGAAAATATTAATTATTTTATTGTAATTAATTATAAATTATTTTTATAAAGATATGTAAATTTATTTAAATTTGTAATTTTTGTGAATTATCCATAAATTTTATTATTTTTAATTTTTTGTTACTAAATTGTATTATTAATTTTTAAATAAATTATAAATAATTTTTAAATTTGGTTAAATTTATTTTTGTCATATTTATATTTAATTATTAATAATAATTTAATTTTATTTTTTTTTTATAAAAAAATAAAATTATTTTAATGAATTTTATTATTTAATTAAAAAAAAAAATTTTTTTTATTAAAAATTAAAATAGTATAAAAAATAAATTATATAAATTTTATTAAAAAATTGAAAGGAAAATTATATAATTTAAAGGGGTTTTATTATTTAAATTATCAGATTAAGTGATTAATTAAAATTATTATTAATTAAAAATAATTAATGATAAATTATAATAATTTAAATTATTAAGTTTAATATCTATAAAAAATTTAAATTTATAGAAAAAGTTAAATTGAAATATAAAAGTTTTATTTTAGCTTAAAAATTTGTTATTAATTTGATTTATATGTAAATTTTTGTGTGAATTTTTAATAATTTTAAAAATTATTAATTTTTATTTAAACCGCAGTAATTAATTTTATTAATTAAAGGAATTTAGAAATAGTAATATTAAAAAGTATAGATAAAATTGGTGCCAGCAATCGCGGTTATACTAATTATGCAAATGAATTTTTTTAGTAAAAGTTAAATTGATTTTATGCAAATTAAATTAAATTTATTAAGTGAAATTTTAAATTTAAATTTTTGTAAATAAATAAATTGAGGCTTAAAAATTTTAATTAAAAACTAGGATTAGATACCCTATTATTTAAAATGTAAATATAAATACTTAAGTAGTAGTAGTTATGTTCTTGAAACTTAAAAAATTTGGCGGTATTTTAGTCTATCCAGAGGAACCTGTTTTGTAATCGATATTCCACGATGGACCTTACTTAAATTTGTTAATCAGTTTATATACCGTCGTTATCAGAATATTTTATAAGAATAATAATATTCAATAATTTTAATTAAAATTTATATCAGATCAAGGTGTAGCTTATATTTAAGTAATAATGGGTTACAATAAATTTATTTAAATGAATAAAATTATGAAAAAGTTTTTGAAGGTGGATTTGGTAGTAAAATTATATAGATTAATAATTTGATTTTAGCTCTAAAATATGTACATATCGCCCGTCGCTCTTATTATTAAGGTAAGATAAGTCGTAACATAGTAGATGTACTGGAAAGTGTATCTAGAATGACAATTTAAAGCTTATTTAGTAAAGCATTTCATTTACATTGAAAAGATTTTTGTGCAAATCAATATAGATTGATTAAATTTTATTTATTAATTTAATTTTTATTTATTTAATTTATTAAAAATAATTATAAATTATAAAGTTTTAGTATTATTTAAAGAAAAAATAAATTTAATTATAGTGAATTAGTATTGTAAAAGAAAATTGAAATAATTTGAAAAATTATTATTTTAAAAGAAAATTTAATTTATTGTACCTTGTGTATCAGTGTTTATTAAATAAAAAATATTTATATATTTTTCTCGATTTTAAAAGAGTTAATATAATATAAAAGTTAATGTGATAAAATTATTTTTAATATTATATTAGAAATGAAATGTTATTCGTTTTTAAAGGTATCTAGTTTTTCAAGAAATAAATTTAATTTATAATTTATAAATTTATTTAAAAAATTATATTAATTAAATAATTTATAAATTTAATATTTTATGGGATAAGCTATAAAATAAATTTTTAAAAATAATAAAAAAATTTAAAAAATATATGTTTAGAATTAGCAATTATTTATAAATATGTTATAATTTATTTTATAAAAAAAATTATTTATTAGATTTTAATTATTTATTGAAATATTAATTTTAATTTTTAAAATTAATTAATAATGATAAAATTAGTATATTTTGTTGTAAAATAAATTTAAATGATAAGTTAAAATAAAGAATTCGGCAAAAATAATGTTCGCCTGTTTAACAAAAACATGTCTTTTTGAATTAAATTTAAAGTCTGACCTGCCCACTGAATTTTTAAATGGCCGCAGTATTCTAACTGTGCAAAGGTAGCATAATCATTAGTCTTTTAATTGAAGGCTGGAATGAATGGTTGGACGAAATATTAACTGTTTCATTTTAATTTTTTATAGAATTTTATTTTTTAGTCAAAAAGCTAAAATTTTATTAAAAGACGAGAAGACCCTATAAATCTTTATATTTTATTTATTTAAATTTTAAAGATTAATTTAATTTTTATAAAAAAAAATATTTTATTGGGGTGATATTAAAATTTAATAAACTTTTAATTAATTAAACCATTAATTTATGAGTAATTGATCCATTAATAATGATTAAAAATTTAAGTTACTTTAGGGATAACAGCGTAATTTTTTTGGAGAGTTCATATCGATAAAAAAGATTGCGACCTCGATGTTGGATTAAGATATAATTTTGGGTGTAGCCGTTCAAATTTTAAGTCTGTTCGACTTTTAAATTCTTACATGATCTGAGTTCAGACCGGCGTAAGCCAGGTTGGTTTCTATCTTTAAAAAATTATAATATTTTAGTACGAAAGGACCAAATATTAAAATAATTATATTTTAAAAATGAATATTATTAATAATAAACTATTTTGGCAGATTAGTGCAATAAATTTAGAATTTATTTATGTAATTTTTATTACAAATAGTACTTGTTTTATATAGAATTAATTTTATCTTTAATTGGAAGTTTATTGTTGATTATTTGTGTATTAGTGAGTGTAGCATTTTTAACTTTACTTGAACGAAAAGTTTTAGGATATATTCAGATTCGAAAAGGGCCTAATAAAGTTGGTTTAATAGGAATTCCTCAACCTTTTTGTGATGCGATTAAGTTATTTACAAAAGAACAAACTTATCCTTTATTATCAAATTATTTAAGATATTATATTTCACCTATTTTATCTTTATTTTTGTCATTAGTTGTATGAATATGTATGCCTTTTTTTGTTAAATTATATTCATTTAATTTAGGGGGTTTATTTTTTTTATGTTGTACTAGATTGGGTGTTTATACTGTGATAGTTGCTGGTTGATCATCAAATTCAAATTATGCATTATTAGGGGGATTACGAGCAGTAGCACAAACTATTTCTTATGAAGTTAGATTAGCTTTAATTTTATTGTCTTTTGTATTTTTAATTGGAGGTTACAATTTTTTATATTTTTATTATTATCAAATTTATATATGATTTTTAGTAATTTTATTTCCTATAGCTTTAGTATGATTAACAATTTCTTTAGCTGAAACTAATCGTACACCATTTGATTTTGCTGAAGGTGAATCGGAATTAGTGTCAGGATTTAATGTTGAATATAGAAGAGGAGGATTTGCATTAATTTTTTTAGCTGAATATGCAAGAATTTTATTTATAAGTATACTATTTTGTGTAATTTTTTTAGGATGTGATGTTTTTAATCTAATATTTTATGTAAAATTAATATTAATTTCTTTTGTTTTTATTTGAGTTCGTGGAACTTTACCTCGTTTTCGTTATGATAAATTAATATATTTAGCTTGAAAATGTTTTTTATCATTTTCTTTAAATTATTTAATATTTTTTATTGGTTTTAAAATTTTATTGTTTTCTTTGTTGTTATGAATTTAATTTAGTAAAGTTAATAGAATGGTTAATATTCTATCTTATGTTTTCAAAACATATGCTTATTCAAGCTCATTAACTAATTTAATAGATTATCTCATCATTTATTAACTAATGGATTAATTAAATAATATAAAAAATAAACAATTGTTAAAATTTGACCAATTAATACATAGGGTTCTTCAACTGGGCGTGCACCAATTCATGTTAATAAAATAACTGTAACTACTATAATTCAGAATAAGATTTGATTAATTGGATAAAATTGGTTTCCTCGGAATTTTCTTAAATTATAGAAAGGTAAAATTATTAAAATTGCAATAGAAAGCACAAGAGCAATTACTCCTCCTAATTTATTAGGAATTGATCGTAAAATTGCATAAGCAAATAAAAAATATCATTCAGGTTGAATATGTGCTGGTGTTACTAAAGGATTTGCAGGAATGAAATTATCTGGATCTCCTAATAAATAAGGATTAATTAAAACTAAAATAATTAGAAAAAAAAATATTACAATAAAACCTACAATATCCTTATATGTAAAGTAAGGATGAAAGGGAATTTTATCAATATTTGAATTTAATCCTATTGGGTTATTAGATCCAGTTTGATGTAAAAATAGTAAATGAATTATTGTTATAGCTAATACAATAAATGGTAAAATAAAATGAAATGTGAAAAATCGTGTTAATGTGGCGTTATCAACAGCGAATCCTCCTCATACTCATTGAACTAAATCAATCCCTAAATATGGAATTGCAGATAATAAATTAGTAATAACAGTAGCTCCTCAAAAAGATATTTGTCCTCATGGAAGTACATATCCTATAAAAGCTGTTCCTATTACTAAGAATAAAATAATTACTCCTACTATTCATGTTGGGGTAAATAAATAAGATCCATAATATATACCTCGTCCTACGTGTAGGTAAATACAAATAAAAAAGAAAGATGCTCCGTTAGCATGTATAGTTCGTAATAATCACCCAAAATTTACATCTCGACAAATATGATTTACTCTATAAAAAGCTAAATTTACATCAGCTGTATAGTGTATAGCTAAAAATAAACCTGTTAAAATTTGAATAATTAAACATAAACCTAATAATGATCCAAAATTTCATCATCTTGAAATATTAATGGGAGCGGGTAAATCTACTAATGCATTATTTGCAATTTTAAATAATGGGTGAGAAGTTCGTAAAGGTTTGTTCATTAGTTTATTAATCGAAGAGGACCTTTTTGTATATTTGTAATTTTTACAACAACAATTAAAGTAATTAATAAATAATTTATTAATAAAATTGTGATAAGATTTGTAGGAAAATTGTATAATTTATTTAAAGATAATGAATTTTCTATTATATATGAATTTATATTAGAAATATTTTCTATTTCATTATTTATAAATATAAAAATAGAAGAATTTTTATCAATTAAAAAAGATAAAATTAATAAAATAAATAAAATAAAGAATGAAAAAATTGTTAATTTAATTGATAAATTAAATATTTCATTAGATGCAAGAGAAGTAACATAAATAAAAAGAACTAATATTCCCCCTAAAAAAATTAAAAATAAAATATAGGAAAATCAGAATGATTTTGTTATTAATCCTGTTAATAAACAAATTAGTAAAGTTTGGATTAATAATGTTAAACCTATAGCTAAAGGATGAATTATATTAATAAAAATAATTGAAGTAATAAAAATTAATGAATAAATAATTAATTGAATAATATCAAGAGGTAGTTTATTTAAAATATTAATTTTGGGGATTAATGAAAAAGAAATTCTTTTCTCTTGAAGTTTTAAAAGAATTAATCTTATTTTTGATTTACAAGACCAATGTTTTTATTAAACTATTAAAACTAATGATTATAATTTTATATTGAAGTTTTCCAATAATTTTATTTATTTTAGGTTTATTTTGTTTTGTTTCAAATCGAAAACATTTACTTTCTATACTATTAAGATTAGAATTTATTGTACTAATTTTATTTTTTTTTTTATTTATTTATTTAAATATACTAAATTATGAAAATTATTTTAGTATAATATTTTTAACATTTAGAGTTTGTGAAGGAGCTTTAGGTTTATCAATTTTAGTTTCAATAATTCGAACACATGGAAATGATTATTTTCAATCTTTTAGAATTATATAATGTTAAAATTAGTATTTTTTTTATTATTTTTATCACCAATTTGTTTTATTAATAAAATATATTGAATGGTACAAGTTTTCATATTTTTTATTAGATTTTTATTTTTATTAATAAATAATTTTTCAAATTATTGAATAAATATTTCTTATTTTTTAGGTTGTGATATGTTATCTTATGGATTAATTTTATTAAGTTTATGAATTTGTTCATTAATGCTTTTAGCTAGTGAAAGAGTTAATAAATATAATAATTATAAAAATTTATTTTTATTAAATGTTGTATTATTATTATTATTATTAGTGTTAACTTTTAGAAGAATAAGTTTATTTATATTTTATTTGTTTTTTGAAAGAAGATTAATTCCAACTTTATTTTTAATTTTAGGGTGAGGGTATCAACCTGAACGTTTACAAGCTGGAATTTATTTATTATTTTATACTTTGTTAGTTTCTTTACCAATATTAGTAGGTATTTTTTATTTAATAAATGAAACAGGAACTATAAATTTTTATTTAATAAATAATTTTATATTTAATTATGATTTATTATATTTTTGTATAATATGTGCTTTTTTAGTAAAAATACCAATATTTTTATTTCTTTTATGTTTACCAAAACTTATGTAAAACCCTTTTTTTTGGTTTATTTTTTTTTTTTTAATTTTTTTTAAAATTAGTTTATGGAAATTTTTTTTTTTTTTTTTTTTTTTTTTAATAATTATAAATTTTAATTTTTTTTTTTAAATTTTTTTGTTGGGGGTTTTTTTTTTTTTTTTTTTTTTTAAATTTTTTTAATTTTTTTTTTTTTTTTTTTTTTTTTTTTTTTTTTTTTTTTTGGGTTTTTTTTTTTTTTTTTTTTTTTTTTTTTTTTTTTTTTTTTTTTTTTTTTTTTTTTTTTTTGGTTTTTTTTTTTTTTTTTTTTTTTTTTTTTTTTTTTTTCTACTTTAAATTTATTAGGTGAAATTTCTTTATTAAATAGAATTGTTTCTTGATCTTGAGTTTCTATAATTATACTATCTTTATTATCATTTTTTAGAGCTGCTTATACCTTATATTTATATTCGTTTAGACAACATGGAAAAATTTTTTCTGGAATTTATTCTTTCAGAGGAGGTAAAATTCGTGAATATTTATTAATATTATTACATTGAATTACCTTTAAATTTATTAATTATGAAAAGTGAAATGTGTTTATTATGATTATATTTAAATAGTTTAAAAAAAATACTAATTTGTGGTGTTAGTGATATGAGTTAATCATTTTAGATCGTGAAATATTTATCAATTTGTAGAATTAGATTTGTTAATTTAATTTTAATTAGTTTAACATGTTTTTTATTAAGTTTAAATTTTTTATTAAATAATTTAGTAATTTTTATTGAATGAGAAGTAGTTTTTTTAAATTCTATATCAATTGTAATAACTTTTTTATTTGATTGAATAAGATTATTATTTATATCTTTTGTTTTAATAATTGCTTCTTTAGTTATTTTTTATAGAAAAGAATATATAAGAAGAGATGAAAATATTAATCGGTTTATTATATTAGTATTAATATTTGTTTTATCAATAATATTATTAATTATTAGTCCTAATTTAATTAGAATTTTATTAGGATGGGATGGTTTAGGATTAGTTTCTTATTGTTTAGTAATTTATTTTCAAAATGTTAAATCTTATAATGCAGGTATATTAACGGCTTTATCAAATCGAATTGGAGATGTTGCTTTATTATTAGCTATTGCTTGAATATTAAATTATGGGAGTTGAAATTATGTGTTTTATTTAGAAATTATACAAAATGAATTTGAAATAATATTAATTGGTTCATTAGTAATATTGGCTGCTATAACAAAAAGAGCACAAATTCCATTTTCTTCATGATTACCTGCTGCAATAGCTGCTCCTACTCCAGTTTCAGCTTTAGTTCATTCTTCTACACTTGTAACTGCAGGTGTTTATTTATTAATTCGGTTTAATATTTTATTAAGAAATTCTTGATTAGGACAATTATTACTTTTATTATCTGGATTAACAATATTTATAGCTGGATTAGGGGCAAATTTTGAATTTGATTTAAAAAAAATTATTGCTTTATCAACATTAAGTCAATTAGGTTTAATAATAAGAATTTTATCAATAGGGTTTTATAAATTAGCTATATTTCATTTATTAACACATGCTTTATTTAAAGCTCTATTATTTATATGTGCAGGAGCAATTATTCATAATATGAATAATTCTCAAGATATTCGTTTAATAGGGGGATTAAGAATTCATATGCCTTTAACTTCTGCTTGTTTTAATGTATCAAATTTAGCTTTATGTGGGATACCATTTTTAGCTGGATTTTATTCAAAGGATATAATTTTAGAAATTGTTATAATTAGAAATGTTAATATATTTTCTTTTTTTTTATTTTTTTTCAACTGGTTTAACAGTATGTTATTCATTTCGTTTAGTTTATTATTCTATAACAGGAGAATTAAATTGTGGAAGACTAAATATATTAAATGATGAAGGTTGAATTATATTACGAGGAATAATAGGTTTATTAATTATAAGAATTATTGGTGGGAGAATGTTGAATTGACTAATTTTTCCAGTTCCTTATATAATTTGTTTACCAATATCTTTAAAATTATTAACTTTATTTGTATGTTTAACTGGAGGTTTATTTGGTTATTTAATTTCTTTTATAAAATTATATAGATTAAATAAAGCTTTTAAAAATTATAATATTTCATATTTTTTAGGTTCAATATGATTTATACCTTATATAAGAACTTATGGATTGATTTTTTATCCTTTAAATTATGGGCAGATAGTTGTTAAAAGATTTGATCAAGGTTGATCTGAATATTTTGGGGGTCAACAATTATATCAAAAATTAATAAATTATTCACAAATTTTATTTATAATACATAATAATAATTTAAAAATTTATTTATTATTATTTGTTTTTTGAGTTTTAATTTTATTAAATTTTTTATTATTTTTATATTCAAATAGCTTATATTTAGAGTATGACACTGAAGATGTTATGGAGATTATTTAATCTTTGAATATAATGAATTTTTTTAGTAATTTATAAAAAAAAAGATTTTTATTTTTACAATGAAAATGTAAAGTTTTTATTAAACTATATAAATATATTAGAAGTATAAATGGAATTTAACCATTAAAAGAAAAAAGTTAGCAGCTTTTACTTGATCACCATACTTCCTTAATTGGAGTTAAATTCTCAATTCTATCATTAACAGTGATAAGCCTCTAGTTTGGCTTCAATTAATTAGTTAAATAGAATAAGGGTAAATTTACCTAAGATTAGGTCGAAACTAATTGCAATCAATCGCTTCATATTCATTTTAATTAATTAAGGTAGATTGATATTTCAATACTTTTTGAATGCAAATCAAATGTTATAATTAACTACAACCCTATTAATTTGATCAATTTAGTATACCTTGATTTCATTCATGGTAAAGTCCAATTAATAAAATTACAATAAAAATTATAGAAGTAAATGTTCAAATTATTATATTAGAAAATTTAAAAATTAAAATTATTGGAAGAATTAAAGCAATTTCTACATCAAAAATTAAAAAAATAATTGTGATTAAAAAAAATCGTAAAGAAAATGGAAGTCGAGAAGATGATTTAGGATCAAATCCACATTCAAATGGGGATCTTTTTTCTCGGTCTACTAAAGTTTTTTTTGAGAGGATAGAAGCTAAAATTATTACTACTATTGAAATAATTATAATAATTGAGGCAATTAAAAGAATTGAAAAAATTATCTATACTATATTTTATAGACCTTATGATTGGAAGTCAAATATACTTATTATACTATATAGATTAAAATTAAAGGATTAACCTCCTCATCAGTAAATTGTAATATATAAAAATAATCATACTACATCAACAAAATGTCAGTATCATGCAGCAGCTTCAAATCCGAAATGGTGATTTTTTGAAAAATGGTTATTTAAATGACGAAGTAAACAAACTAATAAAAATGTTGTTCCAATTAAAACGTGAACTCCATGAAATCCTGTTGCTATAAAAAAAGTTGATCCATAAACTGAATCTGCAATTGTAAAAGGAGCTTCAATATACTCATAAGCTTGTAAAATTGTAAAATAAATTCCTAATAAAACGGTAAAAAATAATCCTTGAGAAGCTTGTGAATGATTATTTTCTATTAAACTATGATGAGCTCAAGTAACTGTTACTCCTGAAGCTAGTAAAATAGCTGTATTTAATAAAGGAATTTGAAATGGATTAAATGAAATAATTCCTATTGGGGGTCATGATGCACCTAACTCAATTGCTGGAGATAATCTACTATGAAAGAAAGCTCAAAAAAAACTTACAAAAAATAATACTTCAGAAAGAATAAATAAAATTATACCTCAACGTAATCCAATTGTAACAGCATATGTATGTAAACCTTGGTAAGTTCCTTCTCGTGATACATCTCGTCATCATTGATAAACTGTTAAAATTGTAATAACATTACCTAAAAAAAATAATGAAATATCATATTGATGAAATCATTTAATTATACCTGAAACTGTTGTTATAGCACCAATAGCTCCTGTTAATGGTCATGGACTATAATCTACTAAATGAAAAGGGTGATTTGAATGTATAGACATTGTTTATAAATTAATTTACTTCTCTAGAGTATAGGGTTCTTAATACAGCAAATACATAAGATTGAATTATAGCAACAGCTGATTCTAGAATTAATAAAGCAATTTGTCCAACTAATAAAAATGTAACTAATATATATGATATTGATGGGCCTGTATTTCCTAATAATGTTAATAAAAGGTGTCCAGCAATTATATTAGCTGTTAGTCGAACTGCTAAAGTTCCTGGTCGAATTACATTTCTAATAGTTTCAATACATACTATAAAAGGTATTAAAACTGCAGGAGTTCCTTGAGGTACTAAATGAGCAAATATATGTTGTGTATGATTAATTCATCCATAAATTATAAATGATAATCATAAAGGAAGAGCTAATGATAATGTAAGAGTTAAATGACTTGTTCTAGTAAAAATATATGGAAATAATCCTATAAAATTATTAAATAAAATTAAAGAAAATAAAGAAATAAAAATAAATGTTGATCCATTTTTACTTGTTGGTCCTAGTAAAGTTTTGAATTCTTTATGAAGTGTTAAAAGAATTGAATTTCAAAAAATATTATAACGAGATGGTATTAATCAATAAATTGATGGAATTATTAAAAGACCTAAAAATGTTCTTAATCAATTTAAAGATAAATTAAAAATAGCAGAAGGGTCAAATACAGAAAATAAATTTGTTATCATTTTCAATTTATTGAATTTAAATTTAAATTTTTTAATTCATTTGATTTAGGGGATGAAGGTATATAAGAATAATAATTAATTGTACAAAATAATATAAATGTAATAGTAAAAAAGAAAAATAAAAATAATCATCTAATAGGTGCTATTTGTGGGATTAAAAAATATTAAAAAGTTAATAATTTTAGTTTGACATACTAATGTTATGAGTTTAACTAATTTTTTAAAAATTATTCATTAGAAGTAAGTGCTAATTTACTATAAAGTGGTTTAAGAGACCAGTACTTGCTTTCAGTCATCTAATGTTATGAATTTAATTTAATTTACATTTTTAGAAATTCATTTAATAAAATAATTTACAGGGACACTTTCAATTACAATAGGTATAAAACCATGATTAGCTCCACAAATTTCTGAACATTGACCGTAAAATAATCCTGGGCGATTTATAAAAAAATTAGTTTGATTTAAACGTCCAGGGGTTCCATCAACTTTTACACCTAAAGCTGGAATTGTTCATGAGTGAATTACATCAGCAGCTGTTACTAAAATTCGAATTTGAGAATTTATTGGTAAGACAATTCGATTATCAACATCTAAAAGTCGAAATCCATCATTTTCTAATTCATTTGTAGGAATTATATATGAATCAAATTCAACATTATTAAAATCTGAATATTCATAACTTCAATATCATTGATGTCCAATTCTTTTTAAAGTTACAGAAGGTTCATTAATTTCATCAAGAAGGTATAATAAACGAAGAGAAGGTAAAGCGATAAATAATAAAATAATTGCAGGTAAAATTGTTCAAATTATTTCAATTAATTGACCATGTAATAAAAATCGATTAATATATTTATTAAAAAATAATATAAATATTAGATATCCTACTAAAACAGTAATTATAACTAAAATTAATAAAGCATGATCATGAAAAAAAATTAATTGTTCTATTAAAGGAGAAGCTCTATCTTGAAGTCCTAAGTTAGCTCATGTTGACATTAATTTCTAATAAAAGTAAAATACTTTATATATGGAGCTTAAATCCATTGCACTAATCTGCCATATTAGAATTAATTAGTTAATAAAGGTAATTCAGAATATCTATGTTCAGCAGGTGGTGTATTTTGATATCATTCGATTGAAGAATTTAATTGTACTGGGTAAATTACTTGTCGTTGAGAAATTAAACTTTCTCAAATAATATAAAAAAAAAATAAAATTCCTAGTAAAGAAATTGTCGAACCGATTGTAGAAATTACATTTCATGTTGTATAAGCATCAGGATAATCAGAGTAACGTCGAGGTATTCCAGCTAGTCCTAAGAAATGTTGAGGAAAAAATGTTAAATTTACTCCAATAAATATAATAATAAATTGACTTTTTAATCATTTATTATTTAATGTTAATCCTGTAAAAAGAGGATATCAATGAACGAATCCAGCTATAATAGCAAATACAGCTCCTATTGATAAAACATAATGAAAATGAGCTACTACATAATATGTATCATGAAGAATAATATCTACAGATGAATTAGCAAGAACAACTCCTGTTAATCCTCCTACAGTAAATAAGAAAACAAATCCTAAAGCTCATAAAATAGCTGGAGAATAAGATAATTGAGTTCCGTGTAAAGTTGCTAATCATCTAAAAATTTTAATTCCAGTAGGAACAGCAATAATTATAGTTGCAGAAGTGAAATAAGCTCGAGTATCAACGTCTATTCCAACTGTAAATATATGATGGGCTCAAACAATAAATCCAAGTAAACCAATAGCTAATATAGCATAAATTATACCTAAAGATCCAAAAGTTTCCTTTTTACCTGATTCTTGACTAATAATATGAGAAATTATTCCAAATCCAGGTAAAATTAAAATGTAAACTTCTGGATGTCCAAAAAATCAAAATAAATGTTGGTATAAAATTGGATCTCCTCCTCCTGCTGGGTCAAAGAATGAAGTATTTAAATTTCGATCTGTTAAAAGTATTGTAATTGCTCCTGCTAAAACTGGTAAAGAAAGTAAAAGTAATAAAGCAGTAATAACAACAGATCAAACAAATAAAGGTATTCGATCAAGTGTAATTCCTGTAGATCGCATATTAATTACTGTTGTAATAAAATTTACAGCTCCTAAAATTGAAGAAATTCCTGCAAGGTGTAAAGAAAAAATTGCTAAATCGACTGATGCTCCTCCATGTGCAATTCCTGCTGATAGGGGTGGGTAAACAGTTCAACCTGTTCCAGCTCCGTTTTCAACTATACTTCTAACTAATAATAATGTTAAAGCTGGAGGTAATAATCAAAATCTTATATTATTTATTCGTGGGAAAGCTATATCAGGAGCTCCTAATATTAAAGGAACTAATCAATTTCCAAATCCACCAATTATAATAGGTATTACTATAAAAAAAATTATAATAAAAGCATGAGCAGTAACAATTACATTATAAATTTGGTCATCACCAATTAAAGCTCCTGGGTGTCCAAGTTCAGCTCGAATAAGAATTCTTAATGATGTTCCTACTATTCCAGCTCAGGCACCAAAAATAAAATATAAAGTTCCAATATCTTTATGATTTGTTGAAAATAACCATTGTCGCGATAGATTAAGTGGCTGAAGTTTAGGCGATAGATTGTAAATCTATTTATAAGAATTATTCTTCTTAATCATAAAGTACAATGGTTATAAATTATAATTACAATAATTTGGTCTTATAGTCAATAATGACATCAAACTGCAATTTTGAAGGAGTAAATAAAATTACTAAGGCTTAAAGGAATTTCCTATATTTATAGCTTTGAAGGCTATTAGTTTTATTAACTTAAAGCCTTAAAGTATTAAATAAAATAAAGAAATTAAAAATAAACCAAAGATTGAAAAAAATCTAAAAATTAAATATAAATTCATGTTTAATTTATTGTAAATTAAATTATTATTTCAATTAATTTCATAATAATTTAGTATAAAAGCAGAATAACAAATTCGCAAATAAAAAAATAAAGTAATTAAAGTTGCTATTATTAAAATAATTAATTGAAAATATTGATTACATAAAGTTAATTGTTGAATTACAACTCATTTTGGGAAAAATCCTAAAAATGGAGGAAGTCCTCCTAAGGATAAAAAATTTATAAATAAAGTAAATTTTAAAATTTTACTATTGATAAATCATGAAAATAATTGATTTAAATGGTATAATTTAAAAATATAAAATATTAAACTTAAAGTTAATGATAAAAAAGAATAAAATAAAAAATAAATAAATCAAATAGATTCACTAATTATAATTGCTCTAAATATTCATCCTAAATGATTAATTGATGAAAATGCTATTAATTTTCGTAAAGAAGTTTGATTTAATCCTCCTAGTGCCCCAATAATTACTGATAAAATTACTCTAATTATTAATAAACTATTTAAATTTAAATAAGAAATTAATATTAATGGAGCAATTTTTTGTCAAGTTATTAAAAGTAAAGCATTTATTCATGTTAAACCTTCCATTAAATTAGGAAATCAACAAGAAAGAAAAGAAGAGGGGGAGAGAGAAAAAAAAAAGAAGAAAAGGGGGAGAGGGGGGGAGGGGGGGGGGGGGGAAAAATGAAAAGGAGCAGCTCCACTTTTTAGGGGGGGGGGGGGGGGGGGGGGGGGGGGGAGGGGGGGAGGGGAAGGGGGGGGGGGGGGACTTTTAGTAATAATGTAGATATTAAAATTATAGAAGTAAATGATTCATTAATTTCATAATTTATATTATTTTTTAGTATTAATAAAATAACAGCAAATAAAAGAACAGTTGAAGCTAAAGCTTGGGTTAAAAAATATTTTAAAGAAGATTCAGTAGATTTTAAATTATTAGTATCTCTTATAAGGGGGATAAAAGATAATAAATTAATTTCTAAACCTATTCAAGCTCCTAACCATGAATTAGATGTAACTGTAATTAATGTTCCTATTATTATTATTATTAAAAATAAAATTTTTGAAGAATTATTAAAAATTAAAAAGAAAAGGATTAAAACCTTTATAAGTGGGGTATGAACCCAATAGCTTAATTAGCTTATCTTTTTATAAAATATATTTTAGTGTAAGATGCACAAAAGTTTTTGATACTTTTAGGAATAGTTTAATTCTATTAAATATAAAACCTTCTTTTTTTTTGCAAGAAAACTAACTAATGAATGCAGATAACTGCATGATTTACCCTATCAAGGTAATCCTTTTTATCAGGCAATTCATTACTATTAAAAAACACTTTTTTTTTTTTTTTTTTTTTATGTGGATTTTTTAGATTTTTTGTTAAAAAAAAAAATAGTATCTATTTTAATTTAATAATACAATTTAGTAATTTTTTTTTTAAAGTATAAATTTTATTAAAAATAATTAAAATTTTCTATATAGATATATATAAATCAATAAATCTTCAACAATATATAAATATATAAATATATAATAATTTAATATTATTATATTAATTTATATAAATCAAAAGAATCATTAGATAAATCATTAAAATATAGATTTTTTTTTACTAAATTAAGCATTATTTTTGGATTGCGAAATTTTTTTTTTGAATAGTTAACCATATTATAATATATTAAATATTTATATATATATATATTATCTATTAATCTTGACTTAGTATACAAAAATTTTTTTTTTATTTTTATATTTTAAAAATAGATATATTTTCTTTATTTTTAAAATTTTAAAAATTGCAAAAAAAAAAAAAAGAGGAAGGTTTTTTAATAGTAATAAAATTGTTGTAATTTATAAGTTATTATTGATATTATTTTTGTAATTTTTTTTTATTATTTTAAAGTTTTTTTTTTATAAAATAATTATGAAAATATTAATTATTTTATTGTAATTAATTATAAATTATTTTTATAAAGATATGTAAATTTATTTAAATTTGTAATTTTTGTGAATTATCCATAAATTTTATTAATTTTTAATTTTTTGTTACTAAATTGTATTATTAATTTTTAAATAAATTATAAATAATTTTTAAATTTGGTTAAATTTATTTTTGTCATATTTATATTTAATTATTAATAATAATTTAATTTTATTTTTTTAAAAAAAAAAAATTTTTTTTTTTTTTTTTTTTTTTTTTAAAAAAAAATTTTATTTTTTTTTTAAAAAAAAATATTTTTTTTTATTTTTTTTTTTTAAAATTTTTTTATTAAAAATTAAAATAGTATAAAAAATAAATTATATAAATTTTATTAAAAAATTGAAGGGAAAATTATGTAATTTAAGGGGGTTTTATTATTTAAATTATCAGATTAAGTGATTAATTAAAATTATTATTAATTAAAAATAATATGTCTAGGTGCACCGCAAATTCACTCTATGGAAGAGGGATCAAAGCGCTCACCAAAAGATCTACTGATGTTCGCGAAACGCTCCTTAATTCTCCTGGACTTCTAGCCTGAACAACCTCCGCGCCCGGACTACTAAGGGCCGCTTACGGCCTATGTACAGTAACATTGCCAATTAAATGTGCAAACAATAAATGGCACTGTTCAATTAAAAAATTGTGTATCTTTTGCCCCTAGCAAACTTTGTCCCACTCACCAAACATTTTATTTACACGACTTCTCAGACAACTACGATTGAAAAATCCAAAACTATTTTTAAATAAAACAAATTGTAAGTTCTTAAACGTTACAATTTATTGTTGGACTTAGCAATCGCGGAAAGGCTTGGCAGCGTGTGTGTGGTTAAACCGAGACGAAAACGAACTAACCGCTGCTCGCGACAGTCGCATTTCCGACTACAAATTCGACTTACAGACTAGCATAAGTATAAGAGTACAATACACTACTGGACAATTCATTATTTTCCTTACTCTAACTTATGTTTATGATTCAATATTCCGGCCACCTTGAAGGGACCGCCTTCAATCCCTTGGTAGCCCGGGCGTGAGCGCTTCTCCAATGTCCACTGAAGCCGGCGGCCTTGGGTCGACGATGGCAAGGGTTCATGACTAGTCCTCCGAAGAGAGGGGCGCTCGGAGGGATTAGTCTCCACTCCATATTTCGCTCCGCTGTGAGCTGACGGCTGCTCAGCTGCCGGGAAAGTGCATCCTAGTACTTCCTTCCCAGGTTTCTGACGAACATGTGTCGCCTTCTCACTGTAACTCTGGACTGGTGTGCCACGTCGAGCAAATATGTTCACTGTGAAAAATAGAGGTTCAGTGGATCTTGCTGTAAATTCAGTATGAACAGCCTTTGATGCAAAACACGCGAACACCGAAATATACACCTTTAAGGTGGTTAGTCCTCTTATTTTAGTCAATGAATTTGTGGTACCATACAAATCCTCACATAAGGGAATCACAGAGATTCGTCTACTTAAATCGTCTGACTTATCAATCAGCGATTGCAAAAATGAATGAACAATGTCAGTCTTTTTTGGCTTAACAAGTTTCCTGCTGAGCTCTGCTCGCTGAGTTAGTTGCAGCAGAATCAGAAACGCGAATCTTAATTTTTTATTCTCGACAGTATATGGTTCTACAATAGCTTTCGATCTGAATCGATACATATAATCAACAATTGGTTCGATGTTATGACGATATTTAAGCTTCGGAACTTCACACCCTCTTGACCACAATCAGCTGGATTTGATAAAGTCGGTGCATTTTTCAATACATTATTGGCCATATCTAGGATGCCTGCAACACGATTGGCTACAACTGTTGCTAATTGTGAAGGGGAAGTATTTATACAATGTAGTGCGGCTTCTGAATCATTCCAGAAACTCGCACTCTCGATTCGACATCGGTGAAACGCGTATATTTGGGCCAACATACAAGCGAAAGTTTCTAACAATGTTTTTATCTTGGCGGTACTTATTTTGGCGAGCCTACGAACCAAGTGATACTGAAAAGTATCCAATCTTGGTGTCCACCTTATGCCAAGCGTTCTTGTCGAATCGGCATCATTGGAAATCCAAAGTTTCTCATTTCCGCCTTCTTCTACTACTTTAGAATGGTTTGAAAACCATTTTGCCAACCTACGAACCTACAATATAAACGAATAAGATCCTTCTGAATAACAGGTCTCAGGACGCACTGGTGTGAAAAAGTGTAATGTGGTCCTGGTGGAACTTCTGTATCTAAGAACGACATATGACCAAGGTCAAGATTCTCGGTCATGAAACTCAAATGTACATCATGGACTTCCAAATTCATGGAAAGTAGTAGTACTTTGGGATCAGTCATGAAACTCAAATTGAAACCAAATTGTCCAGTCGCCAATTTACGAACGCTGACCCGACAACTTTGTTTGCAAACGATGTGCTTTGCAGAATAATTTGCCGAAACACTTGTCTCTGGGACAGCTTTAACCTCACAGTGTCGATCTACACTGTCTTCAAATCGAACATCTCTATGTCGCATCACTGAGCAGCATACTGGGCTTTGAGTATGCATTTTCTTGCACCGCCCTGATGCCACCCAACCAAACAACGTCCTTTGTAGTAATGGACCACCCTTCGCCAATCGAATTTGTCCATTACACAGCATTTCAAAAAATGAGTCGGCTCCCAGAAGCATATCTATCTGCTGGGGTTTGTTGAACTCAGGATCAGCCAGTTCGACATTTGCTGGCATCTTCCACCTATTGATGGGAAGATCACCATCTGGCTGCCTGCTACAAATTGATTTGAGCACCCAAAACTTGGCGCTGAACTGATGTCTCGATACACGAGACGAAACTATTGTCGATACATTGCCTTTTGCAACCAGACTCGACTGTCCTACCGATTTTACAGATAAGCTAATGTTTTTGCGTTGAAGGTGTAAAGCTTGAGCGAGATCTTCCGTCATGAAATTCACCTGAGACCCTGAATCCAACAAGGCTCTAGCGTTTCGCTTCTGACCGAATCTGTCTCGAACTGTAACGACTGCAGTTGCAAGGATCACTTGGTCGATTTCGCTTGTAACATGATCTACATGGGCAGGATGAGCAGAGGCTTGTGATATTCCTACGGGTACGTATTTGTGAAGGAGAGTGTTGTGAGGACGAGAACAAACTCTTCACTTCGACGCATTGCAGTTGGACACTCTGTGCCCTGCATACAAACAGTTTATGCAGAGTTGACTAGATTTTACGAAATTAAATCTCTCGTCAACTGACAATGCTGCAAACCCTTGGCAAATTCCAATCACATGGCTTGCACTGCAAAACTGGCATGTGGGTTCAACCTCTTTTACATTTGTACACGCAAACGACGATTTTTTAGCGTGTTTTATATCAATTGTTTGCTTCATCCTATCCTTCGAACTTTCTTCAGCAGACAAATGCTGATATCGTCTGTTCAAAGCCAAAACACAGTCAGCCCATTTCGGCAATGTGTTATAGTCAAGCTGGACTTTGTATGGGGATCTACCTTCGACATGACTACATGAATCAAGATTGCATTTGCAAAATCTCGTTCATCTCCAACGCACATTAACGACTCAAATATTGCCGATACCGAGTCAACCATTGTTCGAATTCCAATGGCCGATGGCTTAGACATCGGCTCAATGTCGAACAACTGGGCGAGAGTGTCAAAAAAGATCAAGCATTTGTTGTCGTTTACTCGACTTAGACTCTCTAATGCCTTTGGGTAATTGGCATCAGATACCTGAAAGGCTCTGATGGTGCCTAATGCCTCATCCGATAAGCACGACAACAAATGATTGAACTTTTCAATATTTGACAACGAGCGATCAGAGTCTACTAAACTATTGAACAGACCGATAAATTGTCTGTACTCCGAATGTTTACCGCTGAATTTGGGCAACTTTAGTTTGGGCAAGTGAGAATGTTGAGAATGCTGAGGTACGTTTTCAGATGCCTGATGTGCACTTAGGGCTGACATGTATGATGACCGTGCCAAAATGTATGTAGATATAGGAGAATAGCGAAATTAAAGAGAAACGGCGAACGTTGATATGTATATATAACTATGTTTATTCGCACAAGTTAAGTGTTTTGTTTTATTTATGTACATTTATTTGATTCGGTTTGTGTTTTGCATCAAATTGCCTTTTTAAATCACAAATATATCAGTGCCGAAACGCAATGTCTAATGTGCATCAAATGGAGCAATACGTTCTTATTTATTATGTGCCGCTTCTATACTTGCACTTTCTATGTTCTCCTGCACTGACTCGTTTGGGCACTGTTACCTGATCAACAGAAGAGTCGCTCTTGGGCTCAATTCTGGGTATTATCTCCAATATGGGTGTCTTTAACTCCTGGCTGTTCAAATCCAGAATTCCACTATGGTCAACAGTTCCAGGGAGATCCAACAACGAGTTTATCGATACCGACACACACTACAACCAAGCCTTGAAATGTCTTAAAGAACAACGAACGCGATTGAAAGTCCCTGCTCGGGCGCCAATGAAAAATCCAAAACTATTTTTAAATAAAACAAATTGTAAGTTCTTAAACGTTACAAAGGCTTGGAAAGGCTTGGCAGCGTGTGTGTGGTTAAAGCGAGACGAAAACGAACTAACCGCTGCTCGCGACATCCGCATTGCCGACTAGCTTAAGTATAAGAGTTTAATACACTACTGGACAATTCAATAATATCGTTAATTTAAGCTTATCCTAACAATTCATTATTTTCCTTACTCTAACTTATGTTTATGATTCAACAACGATATTCTACTAGGTAGAGAATATCTAGAATCAAACCATTTTGTCTTACAACTGATGCCAGCAATATAGCTATTGGAGCTGTTCTGTCTCAAAATCAAAAACCCATTTGTTTCGAAAGCAGAACTTTAAACGAACACGAAATTAACTATGCAGCGATTGAAAAAGAACTTTTAGCCATCGTTTGGGCAAGTAAATATTTTCGATCATATCTCTACGGTAGAAAATTCGAGATCCTCAGTGATCACAAACCACTTGTTTGGCTTAACAATATTAAAGAACCAAACATGAAATTGCAACGTTGGAAAATCAAATTAAATGAATTTGATTATTATATTAAATATGTACCAGGCAAAGAGAACTATGTTGCAGACGCTTTATCCAGAATAATATTTGAAAAAAACTTGTTTGGAGAAACTTCTGACGTAACTGTAGCAATAACCAAAATCACATTTCACTGACAGAAAGACCAATAAACTATTTTAAAAGACAAATAGAATTCGAAAAAAGAACTTAAATAATGTATCCGTCACTAATTACTTTCATAAAACAAAAATTTGAATAAAATATGTTGATATGACACCTAATCAAGCAAAAGAATTAATTAAAGAATACTTGTATTCTAAAAAAAGTGTTATATTTTTCCGCAACGAAGCTGATTTTCTTACATTCCAGAATGATTTCGTTGAAATAATAAGTCCCAATAATATAACAAAAGTAATGAGATCTACTAACAAACTAATAGACCTACAAACTTAAGTCGAATTTAAGGAATACATAATAAATACACACCAAAAGTTATTACATCCAGGAATAGAGAAAATGACATTATTATTTAAAGAAAAGTATTACTATTCAGATTACCAAAACCTTATTCAGAATATAATCAATGAATGCAAAGTTTGTATTATAGCAAAAACAGAACATAGAAACACTAAATTAGCTTTTGAGTTAAATCCAGAAATCCATAATCCCAGAGAAAACAAGTAAGAAAGGCTACAGTCGATCGAGCCGACTGTAAAAGACCCCGTACTCCCATAGTATTGCATTTTATTTAATTTAAAATTTTCAAATGAAATTTAAAAAATTAAAATTAAATATTTACATTTTGAGTTAAAATTCAAAAATAAATAAATTAACAACTGTCATCGTCAGCACTCGAACCCGCGATCCATGCGAAGGTTCCACATTGCGCCGCAACTCTATCAGTTGCACCACACCCCTCTTCTATCATTCTTCCGATTATTTGCATATATGTATGTGCACACATACATATGTGTGTATGTATAGCATTGGTCGGCGCGGCCAACGGCTCCGGGCAGTGCTGCCGCCAGCAGGTAGAGAAAACGTTCGAACATATGCTTGTATGTTTCTGTGTTTGTTTGTATGTGTTGCGCGCATGCAGTGATTTTGCTTTTAAATAACTTCGACTTTAAACCGTAATTTCTCTGTTGTTTGACATAGGATTTTGATGCCACTTCAGGAAAGTTAGAAATAGTAATTCTCTAAGCGTATGTTAAATTACAACACTGTACTATTTGTTTTAATGCCTTCAAAACGACATTGAAGTTGGAGAGTTTTTTAGTTCTTATGAGCAAAGGGGGCGTGGCAGCTCAAAATTTTGAATGGCGTTATATTAAGGCTGTCTCTAGGAACCTGTATACCAAAATTGGTGCTCTTAAGTGCTATAGTTACTGAGATATTCACCTAAAACAAAAATTTTCTCGAGGTTTGTCTGGTTTTTTGCTCATTGCGGGGGCGGTAGGGGGCGTGGCAACAATTTGAAATAAACTTGATCTGCGTACATCATAAACGGACTTTCATTGTGAATTTGGTGTCTTTAGCTTTTGTAGTTTAAAAGATCCAGGTGTTCATACAGACGGACGGACAGACAGACAGACAGACAGACAGACAGACAGACGGACAGACGGACAGACGGACATTGCTATATCGACTCGGCTGTTGATGCTGATCAAGAATATATATACTTTATGGGGTCGGCCACGCCTCCTTCTGCCTGTTACGCACATCTCGCTTCTGACAAACTTAGTAGACCCCTATACTCTTTTTTGAAGAGTACGGGGTCTAAATATGTCATTGATATCTACATGGTAGACAACAAACAAATTCTATCTTGCATATACTATATTCCAAATACGCAACTTTAATAGAAGTAAATGGTCGAGATTGGTTAGAAGCTAAAAGAGCTATTTTAAAGGTATTTAATGACATGGGAAAACCAATTGAGATAAAAAGCAGACAAGTAAGAAAGGCTACAGTCGATCGAGCCGACTGTAAAAGACCCCGTACTCCCATGAATAGTAGTGAAATTAAAAAAATTAAAATGAAATATTTACATTTTGAATTAAAATTAAAAGTAAATAAATTAACAATCGTCATTGCCAGCATTCGAACCCGCGATCCATACGAAGGTTCCATATTGCGCCGCAACTCTACCAGTTGCACCACGACCCTCTTCTATCATTCTTCCGATTATTTGCAAATATGTATGTGTGCTCATACATATGTGTGTATGTATAGCATTGTTCGGCGCGGCCAGCGGCTCCGGGCAGCGCTGCCGCCAAAGCAGGTAGAGAAAACGTTCGAACATATGTTTGTATGTTTCTGTGTTTGTTTGTATGTGATGCGCGCATGCAGTGATTTTTCAGTAAAATAACATGGACTTTGAACCGAAATTTCTCTCTTGTTTGACATAGGATTTTGATGCCACTTTCAGGAAAGTTAGAAATAGTAAGTCTCTAAGCGTATGTTAAATTACAACACTGTACTATTTGATTTAATTCCTTTTAAAAAGGCATTGAAATTGGAGAGTTTTTTAGTTCCTATGAGCAAAGGGGGCGTGGCAGCTCAAAACTTTAAATGACATTGCATTTAGGCTGTCTCTGGGAAATTGATTGGTGCTCCTAAGTGCCATAACTATTGAGTTATTCGCTTAAAACACAAATTTTTTCGAGGTGTGTCTGGTTTTTTGCTCATTGCGGGGGCGGTAGGGGGCGTGGCAACAATTTGAAATAAACTTGATCTGCTCGAGAAAATAACGGACTTACATTCCAAATTTGGTGTCTCTAGCTCTTGTAGTTTAAAAGATCCAGGTGTTCATACGGACGGACAGACGGACAGACGGACATTGCTATATCGACTCGGCTGTTGATGCTGATCAAGAATATATATACTTTATGGGGTCGGCCACGCCTCCTTCTGCCTGTTACGCACATCTCGCTTCTGACAAACTCAATAGACCCCTATACTCTTTTTTAAAAGAGTTCGGGGTCTAAAAAAGACTCAGCCTTTTTGTGCACCGCATTACAGATTTAATTTAAAATCAGAAGACATAAATATATCCATTACAACTAGTAAAAATGACATTTCAGACATAGAAAGATTCCATAAAACAGTAAATGAAAAATTAAGAATTGCAAACTGTGATACAAATCACGAAGATAAACTAACTAGATTTGAAATAATACTTTATACTTATAATCATAAGACTAAACATAACACAACTGGTAGAACACCAGCAGATATTTACATCTACGCAGGAACTCCTGAGTATGAAACACAACTAAATAAGAAAAACAAAATAGAAAGACTTAATGAGTTTGAAATAGATACTAGGTATAGGGAATCACCATTAGTAAGATCTAAATCCACAAACCCATTTAAACAAACAGGAAATATAACACAAATAGATGACAAACATTATGAAGAAGTTAACAGAGGTAGAAAGATAACTCATTATAAATCAAAATATAAGAAGAAGAAAGTAACTAATAAAAGTAAATATGATAATTACAGATCAACAAATAACCCGAATCACGATGATAACTATTCATAATTTACAAACTCTAATTATAACATTCATGCTACTTTACTTTATATCCCCAATAAAAGGACAGAACTTGGAAATCAATCCAATTAACTCTAAGAATGGATATCTTATATTTCAAACAGGAACATTGAATCTACCCATAAAATACGAGTATCACTATTTAACTATCAATATAACAAAAACTGAAGAAACTTATAATAATCTTATGAAACAAACAAAAGAATTTGAAGCACTACCCAAAATAAAATACTTAACAGAAAAACTTAATAGAGAAATGAACGGTATAGGACTAGTAAAACGTAATAAAAGAGGACTAGTAAATTTCATTGGAACTTTTTATAAATACCTTTTCGGAAATCTAAATCAAGAAGACAAAGAAGAATTACAATCAAAAATAGACAACCTTTCAGAAAATAGTGTTCAAGCTAATGAATTAAATGAAATAATAAAAGCTGTTAATAAAGGAATTGAAGTAATGAACAGTTTAAGTGTCACCCACGAAGCAGAACAAAGACTTGACATACTTATTTTCAATTTACAGGAATTCACAGAATACATTGAAGATATAGAATTAGGAATGCAACTAACCAGGCTTGGTATATTCAACCCTAAGTTACTAAAATATGACTCACTATCACATTTAATCGCTGAAAAAATAATAAATATTAAAACATCAACTTGGTTAAAAACAACTACTAATGAAATTTTAATCATTTTCCATGTTCCACGCGAAATTAAAAATACTGCACTATTCGACATTATTCCTTACCCTGACGAAAATAAAAACATTCTAACTGAAATTATACATGACACTTACTACTTACAAAATAATAAAGCATTTACAGTAACAAATAAAGATTTAGTTATGAACAAATATATCACTGGAATATTAAATCAAAATAAAACAGAATGCAGATATGCAAAAACACACAAAAACTATGAAATTAAGTACGTAGAACCAAATATTATGTTAACATGGAACTTACCAAAAACTGTATTAAACCAAAATTGTATCAATAGAGAAATACTTATTGAAGGAAACAATATGATAAAAGCCATAAATTGTTCACTCCAATTAGATGAAATATTAATAACTAACACTATCTTAGATTACACACAAACAGTTTACATAAATAATAATGTAACTAAATTAGAACCATTGTCATATGTCCAAACTAAAGAAATTATATTATAACAAACAAAATTGTATAACATGTTCCAAATAATAACGATAACAACATTAATAATAATTTTTATTGCATTAATATTGTACACTATCTTTAAATATAAAAATATTCCAAAAAAAATTATTGTAAATTATAAGAACAAAAAACAATCAACCCCAAACATATCATCAAATATTCAAAAAGATAGAGTTAAATCAAAATGAAAATGAAATTGAAGAAATAGTATTAGATCCAACAATATATCCAAAATTAACCGCATGATGACAGGCTCATTTCTTAAGGATGGGGAAGTAACATATGTAGAGACATATGTACCCATACAATACGCCTAGCTGACACTTTTCATTTATGTTACACATTCCATTCCCACAGATTTAAGCTAAACATTATAAAATAATTAAATGGTGACAATAACAATTCTGGCTTCCCACGAACTTATCAAGTATCATAAACAATTCGCCAGAATCGCTATTCCCACCATTGGGGTTGAAACTGGTGACGTTGCACAAATCCTGGCTAGCAGAATTCTCTTAAATCTCAATCTCTTTAAGATCGAGATCACTTTGTTTACATAAGAGCCAAAAGCTCTTTAAGTTGAAAGCCCAAACATTAAAAGCTCAAAGCCGAGGTTTGCTCAACGTCCCCAGAACATAGCATAAGTTTGTCTAGATTTATATCTGTACTCCGTAGCTTCGGTTTAAGAAAAATAAATTATATTTTTTTGAATAACCAACTTACAAACTACGTTATTATATATTTATATAATGCTGCATATCACTAGGCAGTTTCGTTGCATTTTTTCCAAGTCGACATTTTAAACCAGTTGTCACTTCGGAGCCGTATTTGTCAAATACATCTGTGGAAAAGGCACTCGGACCTATTCCAAGAGAAAGTATTCATCTTCAACGGAGACTACAGAGAAGTAAATTCCCTCTCGTAGTTGGTGGTTCATCCTAACCAAAGAATGAACAGGGCTACTTAGATTTGGAAGCCGTGTTGTCGCCTAGTCTCCAAGAGACAATACCAAGGGACACATCAAGGAGGAAGATAAGTCGCCAGCTGAATCAGCATTAATCTAGGATTCAAAATGCTGTTCATGCGGACCCTTTTATAGTGGTTTTTGTTACTGCCACCCTCGCTATTTTGGATTCATGTGTACTGCTGTGTGTTCAACATCGACGGAATCTGTTAATTTTTTATTCTTTCCTTGATTTTATATACTAAATGATGAACGAACATCGGGTTCATTGAAGTTTAAAACGTTTAATATTTTCTATATATTTATGAAATGTAGATACATTTATATATACAATTCCAGCACAGAAATTAGTTTTCCTTTCAGGTATTTATTTAACCGTCATCATTGAGCTCAAGGATTTCGGAGTGAGTACGTATTGGAATGTTTAATCATGAAAGAGAATTAAACTTGTCGAATTATTAAATCGGGAATTGTATATATGTTTTCTATACTTATTGTCAACGTCAAGAAAAATAACCGATTTTCGATAGATCATTTATTTCACAATTGAATTACATTTCTTCTGTAATATATATATTTTTTTTATTAATAAGTCGTATACTCAATTGTAAATCTCAACGAAATTTAATATGAATATGAATTATTTGAATTTAAAAAGAATCATCCCCGTTAATAATGAAAAATTGTTTAAATATATTTAGAACGTAAAATGAATTTCTAATCTTTTTTCTTATTCGTCCCGAGTAAATAGTGAATCGTTCCAATAAGATGACAGCTCGTAGTTTCTAAAAAGGGTCCACCGAGACATATAGGCAGGGAGGGTAGAGAAGGAGTCAATATCAACTGATCTCCACATTTCTGCAAAGATGTAACTGATCTTCTGTCGGTATTAATATTATTTTATTCATTTCCATTTCTTTTAAATATCGCAAAGTGTACCTAAAAATTATGTTAATGTGTGTTTTCATGGAATCAACGGGAGATTAGAGAAGAACCACGACAATCCGGCGAGCTAGATAGAGCATAGCTAGAGGTACACATTTATTCGAAATCTCGCCATGCTTATGAGGTTGGAAAATTCGTATCCCTTTGTGGATAAGGACATTTGTTCCACCCCCAACCAATACCACACTTGCACCATTACATAAATGGCGGCCAACACGTGCGACCCAAGAAGAGAATAATATACTTCTTTCCCACAAATAAGCTCTTTTGCATCAATAGACCAATCAGTTCACTGTTATGCATTTAGTACACATTTAGTCACAATAACTGAGTAGGTTTAATATGGAATATCACAGATATCAAGAAAAGCTCGGTTCTGCGATCTATTTAATAATACTTTAGACTTTGAGTAAACACTAGTGAAATGTACAGCATAACAGAAAACTTTATTTCAACAAAGTAAGTTTTACAGGATGAGAAAGTTGGTTTGAGAAAATACAGTTTCATTTCATGTCATGAGATGGCTGTCCAAACTATATTCAGACCCTTCGCCATAAGACTATCTAATGGTCGGCAAAACTTGTGTACCAAGTATAGTTTGCAGGAAAGGTAGATTCGAATATTCGGAAATATATATTTTTCTAAATTAAATAATTTAAAAAGTATCCATTATTTGATTTATCAATACTGTATTAACCTTCAATAGATTCAAAATAAAAAAAAAAGTAAAAAAAATTTAAAAAAAAAAAGATATTTTAGGGTGTGGGGGGGTTGTTGGTTTGTTGTTGTTGGTTATGTTTTGTGGTTTGAGTGTATGGTTGGGGTTTTGTTGGGTGGGGAATAAATGAGTTAGTTACATTTTAGGAAATATAAATACTACGAGCATCTTATAGGAAGACATCACTTTTGAAAGGGACGAACACTAATTTTGTCTAAAGAAATCTAAACCCAAAATCAGTTTATATTCAATTTTAAATATTTTTTTAAAATAATCAAGTTATTTTATTTCGTACGTATGTATAGATAATCAGTTCAGTGCATCATGCCAGTAACACATAGTCCAGAAACGGAAGCCGCTTCTGGCAGTACACTACAGCGTTGTGGTATTTGTCAAGAGTCACTGCGAAGGGAACAGTTGATAGCTTCGATTCCTTGTGGTCACCGTTTTCATAGTGATTGTTTAAACGAACACATTAAAAGTGTTCATGTATGCCCAGATTGTAAAAGAGAGTTTGTTCCCGAATTAATTTCTTATGAGGAGAATACTCTAGCGGCAGAGCTACAAACGCCTACCGAACAGTTGGCGAGTGTTGTGACAGGCATACCACCCGAGAACTCTCAGCAGAGGTTCCATAGAGGAGGACGTTCTCGCAAAGGAAGTGGAATTAATTCCCGTATCCAAACCCGTTCTCAAACATGTAATTTCAGAGACGATTCTAATAGTCGCTTTTCATTAGGTAGTACTGGTCATCAATCAGCAGTAGATGAATCAGAAAGAGGGGTGTCCAATTACATACAATCGGAAGTAAAACGTCAACAAGATGTATGATGACGGAACTTGGTAAATTAATTAAAGAGAGCATAACCCAAAGAGAGATAACCCTGAAATGAGCAGTCAAATGCGAAGCCCAATGAATCGGAATATAACGGCGGCTAAAGCAGCTGGTATTCTCTCCAGTTGGCATTTAAAGTTTGACGGATCCAAAGACTCCATGAATTGTAACGAGTTTCTTTACCGGTTACGTTCATTAACATTGCAAACCTTAAATAATGATTACGGCCTGCTTTGTGACAACTTACATTTGCTTTTTGTATCGAAAGCTAGTGATTGGTTCTGGAATTTTCATAGGAAAAATCATGAGTTGTCATGGCAAACGTTTTGTTCAGCTTTTCAGAAAAGATTTGAGGACTCGAAAGACGATTTTGATTTATGGGAAATGATCCGTAATCGTCGTCAGAAGGAAAATGAGTCATTTGATGACTACCAGTTAGCTGTGGAAGATATCATTTCTCGTCTCTCGCACCAAATAAGCGAAGACAAATTAATTGACATTTTAAAACGGAATGCTAAGAACACCCTTAGACTGGAATTGCTGCATCTAAAGATAGCTAATAGGGATGAGCTTAGAGAGGAAGTACGCAAGCATGAAAACTTCCATGCTACCAGCTCCTTTTCACGACCAAGGTTCAGTAAAGCCAATGTGTCTGAGCTGGAAAATGATCATGATGAAGGTAAATCTGAATGTGTAGCAGCCATTCAACGCAAAATACTTATGTGTTGGAACTCCGATAAAACAGGGCATCAGTTCGATGATTGCATGAGAGAAAGGCGCGTATTTTGTTACGGTTGTGGTGCTAAAAACACCTATAAGCCTCGTTGTAATAAATGCAACTCTTTGGAAAACCGGAAGAGGGATGCGCAGACCAATACTCTGGAGGCGCATCCAAATACAAAGTCAACCTTAGTGTACAGGATAAAATAAGTATAGGTATTAATTTAGGACAAGAAGATCATAATGATCTAATCTTAAATACATCCAATAGTATTAGTGTAGGAACACAGACTAGGATTGATTCAGATGACCAAGACACCATTTTCTTTAAAGGACCTTCAGATAGAAAACCAAAACGATCTACATTAAGACTTCGTGCATTTTGGAAGAAAGTTCAAGGCGTTAGAAGAAAACTAGTAGCGGCAGTTTTTTCAGGGCCAGATAATAGATTATATACCGACATAAGTATCGAAGGCCATAGTTTCAAAGCCCTGTTAGACTCTGGAGCTACCATAAGTTGTTTGGGCAATGAGGCGGCCGAGATTTTGAGGCAGCACAAGAGTACAGGGAAGTGCTCGGGACACATCCGAACAGCTAATAGTGAGTTGTGTCCAGTAGTTGCTCGACTTGTAGCAGTTATTAATTTTCGAGGCAAAGTTGAAGAAGTTGAATTTTTTATTATTCCTAATTTAAAGGAAAATGTTTATTTAGGAATGGATTTTTGGAAGAAGTTCGGTCTGCTGTCTAGTTTAATTGCTCCAGATTTAAGTATTAGTGAATTAAACATGGGAAAGGATCCCACAAATGAAGAAGATTTAAAAATGCATAAGCTTAGCATGGAGGAGAAGCTTAGATTAGATTCAGTGATTCAATCGTTTCCCTCATTTGAGCGAGATGGATTAGGTTTAACCAATATTTTTAAGCATTCTATTATAATGGATACAGACACTCCAGTTAAGCAACGTCATTGGCCAATATCCCTAGCCAAAGAGAAACTTATGTTTGAGGAAGTTCAGAAAATGCTCGAGTTAGGCGTAATAGAACCTTCTATGAGTCCTTGGAGTAGCAATTGTGTACTTGTCAAGAAAGGAGCGAAAAACAGACTCTGTTTGGATTCGAGGGAAATAAACAAGTACACAAGGAAAGATGCATATCCTCTTCCACATATAGAGGGTATATTTAGTCGATTACCACCAGCGAAGTATATTACAGGACTTGATATGAAGCATGCTTATTGGCAGATACCGCTTGAGAAAGCTTCACGTCCTTACAAACAAACACTTTGCCGGTTGATGGATAGTGTCATACCTGCTAACCTACGCACACAAGTATTTGTTTATTTGGACGATCTTTTAGTTCTGTCTGCGGATTTCGAATCGCACTTGCTTTTGCTACAAGGAATTGCTGTACACTTACGCAGAACAATTCTTACTATTAACATTGCCAAGTCCAAGTTCTGTATGCGTGAGATAAAGTATCTCGGTTTTATTATAGGCAATGGACAACTAAGGACAGATCCTAGTAAAGTTCAAGCCATTACAGAATTTCCCATTCCAAAATCTGTGAAACAACTAAGGAGATTTCTCGGAATGGCCGGCTGGTATCGTCGATTTGTCGATAATTATGCTACTATTTCTGTACCCCTTACAGAGTTGTTGAAGAAAGCAAAGAAATTTAGTTGGAATTCCGAGGCAGATTGTGCTTTTGAAGAATTAAAAAATCGTCGCACATCTGCACCCGTTTTAGCAACTCCAAATTTTGAAAAGCCTTTTTTGCTTCTTTGTGATGCTAGCACCTTTGGTTTAGGGTGTGTTCTGGCACAAAATAACGAAAATAGAGAAGCATTACCGATAGGATTTATGTCAGAGAAACTTTCAAAAGCCCAAAGGAATTATTCAGTAACCGAGTTAGAATGCTTAGCAGTCATAAAAGGATAAAAAAAAGTTCCGTGCATACGTTGAAGGTCAAGACTTTGAAGTTATAACAGATCATGCCGCCTTACAATGGTTAATGAAACAGAAAGATCTTTCTGGCCGTTTAGCTCGATGGGCAATTAAATTACAGGGATTTTCGTTTAAGATAACGCACCGCAAAGGTACACAAAATGTTGTATCGGATGCTCTTTCTCGCCGAGAGGAACCTGTTGTTCTGGAGATTGAAACGCAAGGACCCATGGTTGACCTTAACTCACGAGAATTCCAGTCAGCGGAGTACATTGATCTGTTGGAGAGAGTTCGTAACAACCAGTCTTAGTTACCCGATCTTAGAGTGGAAAATCAGTACGTCTATAAGAAGACAGAGCTTGATAGCGAATTTGGGGGAGGACAAGATTCTTACTCATTGAAACTATGGATTCCATCAGCGATGGCTCAAGAAGTAATTGCAAGAGCGCATGATCCGCCGAACGCAACCCATTGTGGAATATCCAAAACGATAGAGAAAATTAAAAGGTATTTATTTTGACCGAAAATGACAGCACAAATTCGTAAATACGTATCTGAATGTAAAATATGTCACCAAACTAAAAGTCCCAATACAGTATTAAAACCACCTCTAGGTAGACCCATGACGTCGGAAAGGCCTTTTCAAAAACTCTATATTGATCTTTTAGGACCCTATCCCAGATCGAAACAGGGTAATATAGGACTACTTATCATAGTCGACCATTTTACTACGTTTCATTTTTTGTGTCCACTCAAAAAGTTCACGTCGAACAAAATTTGTGATTATCTTGAGAAATATCTATTTTGTACTTTTGGAGTTCCTGAAACGATTTTATCTGACAATGGTACGCAGTTTGTTTCAGGTGCGTTTAAAGCTTTTCTTACTCGGTATGGTATCTCACAAATATGCACTGCCATCTATTCACCACAGGCAAATGTAGCAGCGATCCGCGCCTACATCGGCCAGGAGCATTCTAATTGGGATAACAAATTATCAGAAATAAGCGCGTCGCTACGAGCCAGTCTTCATCAAAGTACAGGGTATTCACCGTATTTCTTGGCATGATTTTCAATGGCCAACATTATCAGCTCTTACGTCAATTAAGGCTTTTGTCGGAAGACACAAGAATTGAATTTCCTGATGTGCTGCACACCATTACCCAAGCAGCCAAGGAAAACGTACAAAAATCGCATGCGAGAAATGCAAGCAGTTATAACTTGCGTAGTCGGAATATACAACTTTAAGTTGTCGATAAAGTTCTTGCACGTAATTTTTGTCACAGTAACGCTCCCAAAAAGTTGAGTGCAAAATTAGCACCTGTTTTCATACCAGCTCAAGTAACTAAGAAAATCAGTACTACATACTACCAGTTGAGTAACGAAGATGGTAAACATTTGGGAGTTTTCCATCTCAAAGATATTCAAGTTAAAAACCTAAACAGCTGCCCCTTTTTCAGTTTATGCCTCGCTAGATAAATCGTAGCGTCTCTTAAACTGTGCTATATATAGTAACATATGTAGAGACATATGTACCCACACAAAACGCCTAGCTCGCACTTTTCATTTATATTACGCATTTCATTCCCACAGAATTAAGCTAAACAACATAAATTAATCAAGTGGTGACAATAACAATTCTGGCTTCCCACGAACTTATCGAATATCATAAACAATTCGCCAGAATCGCTATTCCCACCATTGGGGTTGAAACTGGTGACGTTGCACAAATCCTGGCTAGCAGAATTCTCTTAAATCTCAATCTCTTCAAGATCGAGATCACTTTGTTTACATAAGAGCCAAAAGCTCCAAAAGTCTAAAGTCCAAAGCATAAAAGCTCAAAGCCGAGGTTTGTTATACGTCTGCAGAACATAGCATAAGTTAGTCTAGATTTATATCTGTACTCCGTAGCTTCGGTTTGATAAAAATAAATTATATTTTTTTGAACAACCAACTTACGAACTACGTTATTGGCGCAGCCGGTAGGATATCGTAAATTATCCTTGTAATAGTAATCGGTCCTTTTCGATCCGCTTAAAGAAATCCTTGTACGACTAAGTGATCTCCTAGGATTGAGCACGCGAATTTGCCGCAAAAAGTGATCCGGTTCGAGAACATTACACTTTTGGAAACAATTTATTGATATCCGCCAAAGAATCAACGCGTGTGAAAATAAACTCAAATACCCAATTATCAATCGTGGCCCACAGTTAAAGTGCGACCGCCATCGAAAAAATAATTGCCATATTTAGAAAAACCGCATAAAAACTTGCAATTCACCAAACAGTGTTTACACATCATTAAATTGATCCCTGTAAACGTAAGATCCTTTCAATCCAAATAAATTTAAAAAAAAAAAAAAATATCTGAAGTGACTATTAAAACAAAAAAGTTTTTGTGAAAAACATAAATTCAACAAATTGAAACAACCCAACACAAATTGAAAAAAAAAAAAAATAAAAAGTTTACAAAATAAAACATGACAACAGCAACGATGGAACTTTCCGAGATGCACCTAAAACAAGCACTAGGACAGATACGTCAAGTGCCCATCTTCGATGGAAAAACAATGGAACTGACAGCCTTTATAAGGAGAAACGACTTTATTATGCAACTCTACCCAACCCAAGACGTAAGACAGCACAGCGTTCTATTCGGAGCAATAGAAATGCAGACATCTGGAGCAGCCCAACGAGTTTCACAAATGACAGCAGCCACCAACTGGAGAGACCTGAGGAATGCCCTGATCGACGAGTTTAACACGCAGACACCATATGAGGAACTACTGAGACGACTATACAACACAAAATACAAATCTTGATCAAGGTAGATCACAGAACCAAATGAATTACCAAAACCAAAGCCAAAGACCGTGGAATCCTCCTGTTAAGAGACAGCGAGAAAATACAAGTGGTCACTCCAAAATGGAAATTTCCGAAAATTTTCATCAAGGAGCCTCGGACCAAGAAGAATGAATCCTTTCATTCGCGTAGTTATGAATGGACAGCACTTTAACTGTGTAATTGACACAGGTTCGTCCATCAATATTATAAAACAAAATTTCCTAAACTTTGTAGTGGCCAGTTTACTTTTTAATTTTTCTATCCATTTAAATTACTCGATTTGGCAACAAGAATCGATAATAGTGGGAAATTATACCAAGGGGATATTTGTCAATTTTTTGGTATTTTTGCGGAATACCCTTAATGATTTTTAAGAATGCAACCTTGCAAGAACCGCAAGATCTGTCTGAAATGGTCATTGCAAAAACAGAAACTCAAGTCTTTCTTTTTATAAAAGATTCGATTGAGTGCGGACGTGCAAATTAAAGACTAGTGATTTATATTGATATTCAAAAAATAAACCACGTGCTCGCATGCACCATCGCAAGAGCCAAAGAGGTTAAGGATCTTGTTCTGCTATTCTTAAGAAGAAAAGTATCGCCATCTCGAAAGCGCTTGCAGCGTAATTCCGTGGCTTGTGCCACAAAGTGATTAAACGTTGTCGGATATTTTCTCCACACCCACGTGGTAGTGGAGCGACAAGGAATTTCATCTACATTCCTTGGTTAAGCTAGGCCAGGTATGATTTTGATTTTAAACTGGGTCATAGTCTAATATAGTTTTTTGCAGTGCTAATACGCCAGTGCCTTTTTTTTATGCTTATAATAATTCTTGTACGCCATCCGAGGCAGTACATTGTGTGCATTCCGGCACTTCTGGGAATGCTTCTCTGATTGGAAACATTGCATTTCTAGTACTCAATAAGGATTTTGGTGGAGGCGTTACTTCAGCTGTAATTGCCAACGTCTTCCGCATCTGTTACGGTCGATACATCGATACGACGTAATATAGTGGTGGCCGACGAGGAATTCACGCTGTCTTGAGCAAAAGCAAATAGCTCCCAAAAATGTTTGTTAGGCGTACATACAACTCGATGTGAATCTATTGCAACCTCTGAACAAGTATTCTTCTTTTGTTTGGAAGAAACAGTATGCTGTGTCACATTATTGTGAGGTTATGTGTGGCAAATATTTTTATTAGTGATCAAAGTAAAGTAACGTTAAATGCAAAGTAATTCTTGAGTCTATTGCGAAACATTAATTCTCTCTTTTTTTTGGCGCACAATTCATTTAAAAGGAAAGTAAAACGTATGTATGGAGGGCTAGTATATATATTATAAATATTTTTATTTTTCCAATAAGTATATCCAGCACCGCGTTCTTGAGCTCAACGACGAAAGTGTAATGGTGAGTCACGACACTCCTGAAGTGCATTTATTTATGATATATATATACTTATATCTCGAATGGTTTTCGTATCATTTAAAATCACCTTTGTTCATGTGCTCGTGTAAGAGAATATATGTTCTCAAGAAATATCAAGATTTGTCCTTTACATTCTCTTAAAATTTTCTTAAATATTAAAGATTAGACATATGAAATGAATTTGAAGATAAAACACCTATTTAGTTGGATATTGTTTGAATCAATATAAAGAATGAATAAAATGTTATCTGTAAGTTTACAAATGAACTTATAATCTGAATTATCATCCGTCACTGATCTGCGTCATGCCCCCTAACTAAGTACAGTAGGAATTAAAAATGGGGCGAACCATAACTCTTTTTGGGTTCGCCAAGGTAGGGAGGGTGAAGACCGAGTATGATCGACAGCTAAATACTCTGACACGGTTGTCTAAGGTCCAATGTCCGTCTGTTTTTTAAAGTTCCTCAGTGTTCCACATTTTACTTTTCTTTGAATAACGTGCACTTAACTATTGTGTAGCAGTTGTTTCTATGCAAAGGAGAAAGGAAGAACCCCACCCCATCCGTCGAGCTGTGTCCGAGCATCGCAAGAAGTGCACAATTCCGATCTCCCATAGTAGGCTGGTAATACCAATGCCCAACACGTGTGGCCGAAGCGGAAGACATAATTTAATTTGTTGTCTAATGCATAATGCTACCGCGAATACCAATAGAATTTTGTTAATATTAAATTTTCCATTAGTAACTGATATTTTTAGACCCCGTACTCTTTAAAAAGAGTAAAGGGGGTCTATTAAGTTTGTCAGAAGCGAGATGTGCGTAACAGGCAGAAGGAGGCGTGGCCGACCCCATAAAGTATATATATTCTTGATCAGCATCAACAGCCGAGTCGATATAGCAATGTCCGTCTGTCCGTCTGTCCGTCCGTATGAACACCTGGATCTTTTAAACTACAAGAGCTAGAGACACCAAATTTAGAATGTAAGTCCGTTATTTTCGCGAGCAGATCAAGTTTATTTAAAATTGTTGCCACGCCCCTTACCGCCCCCGCAATGAGCAAAAAACCAGACACACCTCGAAAAAATTTGTGTTTTAGGCGAATATCTCAGTAACTGTAGCACTTAGGAGCACAAATTTTGGTATACAGGTTCTTAGAGACAGCCTTAGTTTGTCATTCAAAATTTTGAGCTGCCACGCCCCCTTTGCTCATAGGAACTAAAAGACTCTCCAGATTCAATGCCTTTTTGAAGGCATAAATCAAATAGTACAGTGTTGTAATTTAACATACGCTTAGAGACTTACTATTTCTAACTTTCCTGAAAGTGGCATCAAATTCCTATGTCAAACAAGAGAGAAATTACGGTTCAAAGTCGAAGTTATTTTAAAGCAAAATCACTGCATGCGCGCAACACATACAAACAAACACAGAAACATACAAACATATGTTCGAACGTTTTCTCTACCTGCTTTGGCGGCAGCGCTGCGGAGCCGCTGGCCGCGCCGAACAATGCATAGGCATACACAATATGAATGAGCACACATACATATTTGCAAATAATCGAAAGAATGAAAGAAGAAGGTCGTGGTGCAACTGGTAGAGTTGCGGCGCAATATGGAACCTTCGTATAGATCGCGGGTTCGAATGCTAACAATGACGATTGTTAATTTATATACTTTTTAATTTTAATTCAAAATGTAAATATTTCATTTTAATTTTTAATTTCATTTTAAAATTTTAATTTTAAGAAAATGGGCACTACTATGGGAGCACGGGGTCTTTTACAGTCGGCTCGATCGACTGTAGCCTTTCTTACTTGTTTTCTCTTCCCTCACCAAATTCATTTAATAACATAATAGCTTGAGAATTGAGTTCATCTCTGAGAAAAGCGATTGCAATTCAGTTATTTGGATTGGTCGACTCGAGTGACTTTCTTCTCATAACATCCTGATTTAAAGACTGTAAGAAAGGCGATAGGTTCTTGTTTTGGAATAGCGATTTCAATTCAACAAATTGAATTAGTCGACCAAGCATATCGATCCCCGATAAGCAGACACTTGACATCAGACAACTTTTGCAGCATATAGTTACCATTTAAAGGGTTTTCGGTTTGGAAATGCAGACTATCAGATATTAATGGTAGCCTGACCATCGTAATTACCGTTAATGGTGACATATAGATAGAATAAATCCAACAGACACAAAGAGAATAAATGGGTATTGGCTTAGATGACAAGCTTAGTTGGGAAAGGCTGACAAATGAAAAGTGACGGATTTATAAAATTTTTTTTAGTTGAAATATAGAAAGAATGTCAGTACGACATAGCATAGAAGATTTACCTGCTGCATTGCAGCGAAACAGTGACCTTTGCGGCGTATGCCAAAAAGATCTGAATGAAACCGAACTCGTAGCAGTTTTGCTGTGCTCACATAAATTTCACAACAGATGTATGACAAGCAACAGTCAGACAAGAGTTACTTGTCCACTTTGCAAAAGGGATTGTTCAGAGAGTCAAATAACATATTGGAATAACACATTGGCAATTGAAATAACCGAAGCTTCCAGACAAAGCGAAATTATTTCACAAGATGAACAACAGCGTGAAGACTTTTTGAACCAATCGCAGACTTTGTCAAATAGAGGTAGGGGCAGAGGAGCATATAGGAAAAGAGGTATGCACACCAGATCGCAGGGTCGCATTGAAAGTGCTACAAGGAATAACGCTCCAGTCCCGTCAGAGGCAATGAGTAAGGTAGACGTAATTAACATGGTTCAAAGCATCGTGCAGTCGAGCCAGCAGGAGATGTTGCAAAATTTAGATGCGCATATGTCGGAGACTATTAATAAAGCAATTAGCGATAAGTTCGCAACTTTACAAATAGGGCATAGTCAAAGCAACGATCAGATTCGTAGGAAAACAAACACTCCAAGCACATCGTTGAACTTGCCTAGAACACCTGTTCCACCTCTAGAGGTTAGGACAGGCAATTTTTCAAATTTGTCCAGACCGTATTCTGCGATACCGCTTGAAAAGGTCGGCAATATTATTCAGAGCTGGCGTCTTCGATTCGATGGTGGTAAGGAAGGAATGCAGGCTCAAGAGTTTATCTATAGAGTACAGTCTATAGCGGACCAATGTTTGGGAGGAAACTATCAGCTGTTATGTGATTATTTGTACATACTTTTTGGCGGAAGGGCGAACGAATGGTTTTGGCGATTCCACCGCACGAATCCTCGTTTTAATTGGGAGATATTCTGTGACGAATTTCGGAAAAAGTTTGCAGATGTAGATGATGATATGGACGTTTGGGGAATGATTAATTCTCGTCGACAGGGTAGTACTAGTAGGAAGATTGCAGAAAGAAATCCCGGAACGATCCTTAGTACGTGTGTTAGTGCATAACGCTAAAGCATCATTACGATTCAAGCTCATGCATCTCGGCATTACTAGTTTGACAAAGCTTCGTGAAGAAATTCGAACTCACGAGCAATTTTTTAAGCAATCGAAACCGTATTCTGCAAAGAGCAAGTTTGAAAATCGACCAAGGGTTGCAGAAATTAACGAGCAACCTACGGAAGTCGCATCAGAAGAGGTAGCGGCAATGCAACGAGGGCGATTAGTATGTTGGAACTGCGACAAAGCTGGTCATCGATTTGACGACTGTTTGGAAACTCGCACCATATTTTGCTATGGGTGTGGAGCAAAAAAAAAAAAAAAGGAAGAAAAGAAGGAGAGAAGGAGGAGGAGAGAAAAAAATGTTAGAAAAAAAAAGAAAAATAGGTTTATGTTTGTACATTTTGGGAAAGAAATTTTTGAATGTAAAGCCAGACGATCAACGATAAGATTACGGAATTTTTGGAAAGATATTCGTTTGACCAGAAAAAAGCTTGTATCGGCAATATTTTGTAAGTCAGATAATCGACTTTATACTGAAATTACCATTGAGGGGAAAGAGTATTTAGCATTACTAGATTCGGGAGCCACCATTAGCTGTATGGGAAACCAAGCTGCTAAAGACTTAAAGGAGAATAGCAATTTCGTAAAATGTTCTGGTTGTATAAAAACAGCAAATAACTCCAAATGTTCTGTTATCGGGAAGATGGTTTCAATGATCACTTATAGAGGTGTAGCAGAGTCAATCGAATTTTTTATAATTCCTGATCTTAAACAAGATGTTTACTTGGGTATGGATTTCTGGCAGGCTTTTGGGCTCGTAAGTAAAATTACCGAGCCTGATCAGCAATTATCAGAACTCGACACTGGGGAAGACAGTCAAGACACACCCGATATGCATATTTTAAGTCTTGCACAGAAAGACGTTCTGGATTCAGTAATTGACCAATTTTCTTCGTTTGAGAAAGATGGCTTGGGACGCACTGATTTAATAGAACACTTTATTACAGTGCAAAATACAGTCCCTATTAAGCAAAGACATTGGCCAATTTCGCCGGCAAGGGAAAAACTTATGTTCGAGGATGTTGACAAAATGCTCGCTTTAGGAGTTATAGAAGAATCCAAAAGTCCCTGGAGTAGCAACTGCGTTTTGGTAAGAAGAGGGGAAAAATTGCGCTTATGCTTGGACTCAAGAGTCGTAAACAAAGTAACTCGTAAAGATGCATACCCGTTACCACACATTGATGGAATTCTAAGTCGTTTACCACCTGCTCGTTATATAACAGGCTTAGATATGAAATATGCTTACTGGCAGATTCCTCTAGCGGAAAGTTCTAGACAATATACGGCCTTTACCATTCCTAATCGGTCATTTTATCATTATAAAGTTATGCCATTTGGGTTGTGCAATGCTGCGCAAACTCTGTGTCGACTTATGGATCAAGTCATTCCCGCTCATTTGCGCAACAGAGTATTTATCTACTTAGATGATTTACTAGTTCTGTATGACGATTTTGACTCACACATGGCCCTTTTAAAGGACATAGCGCTCTTGATGCGAAAGTCAAATTTAACGATCAACATTGCTAAGTCAAAATTTTGTATGCGTGAATTAAAATATTTAGGATTTATAATAGGTGAGGGACAACTCAAAACAGATCCAGGTAAGATTCTGGCGATTAATCAATTTCCAATACCGTCTACAGTGAGACAATTGCGAAGATTTTTAGGTCTGTCTGGGTGGTATAGGAGATTTGTAGGAAATTATGCAGAGTTAACATTTCCGTTGACTGAACAAGAAAACAAGTAAGAAAGGCTACACTCGATTGAGCCGACTGTAAAAGACCCCGTACTCCCATAGTAGTGCCCATTTTATTAAAATAAAAATTTTAAAATGAAATTAAAAATTAAAAAAATTAAAATGAAATATTTACATTTTGAATTAAAATTAAAAAGTAAATAAATTAACAATCGTCATTGTCAGCATTCGAACCCGCGATCCATACGAAGGTTCCATATTGCGCCGCAACTCTAACATTCTTCCGATTATTTGCATATATGTATGTGTGCTCATACATATGTGTGTATGTATAGCATTGTTCGGCGCGGCCAGCGGCTCCGGGCAGCGCTGCCGCCAAAGTTGGTAGAGAAAACGTTCGAACATATGTTTGTATGTTTCTGTGTTTGTTTGTGTGTGTTGCGCGCATGCAGTGATTTTGCTTTAAAATAACTTCGACTTTGAACCGTAATTTCTCCGTTGTTTGACATAGGATTTTGATGCCACTTTCAGGAAAGTTAGAAATAGTAATTCTCTAAGCGTATGTTAAATTACAACACTGTACTATTTGATTTAATGCTTTAGAAAAAGGCATTGAAATTGGAGAGTTTTTTAGTTCCTATGAGCAAAGGGGGCGTGGCAGCTCAAAACTTTAAATGACATTGCATTTAGGCTGTCTCTGGGAACCTGCGTACCAAAATTGGTGCTCCTAAGTGCCATAACTATTGAGTTATTCGCTTAAAACACAAATTTTTTCGAGGTGTGTCTGGTTTTTTGCTTATTGCGGGGGCGGTAGGGGGCGTGGCAACAATTTGAAATAAACTTGATCTGCGTACATCATAAACGGACTTTCATTCCAAATTTGGTGTCTCTAGCTTTTGTAGTTTAAAAGATCCAGGTGTTCATACAGACGGACGGACAGACGGACAGACGGACATTGCTATATCGACTCGGCTGTTGATGCTGATCAAGAATATATATACTTTATGGGGTCGGCCACGCCTCCTTCTGCCTGTTACGCACATCTCGCTTTTGACAAACTTAATAGACCCCCTTTACTCTTTTTTAAAGAGTACGGGGTCTAAAAAAGGACTAGAGTGGAACGAAGCTGCCGAAAATTCTTTTAATGAATTGAAAGTCAAACTGACTACAGCTCCTATTTTAAGTACACCAGATTTTCTGAAGCCATTTGTTTTATTGTCTGATGCGAGCTTACACGGTCTTGGATTTGTTCTTGCTCAGAAAAATAATGAAGGTGTCGAGCTACCAATCGCCTACATGTCCGTTAAGTTATCCAAAGCTGAGAGGAATTACTCAGTCACGGAACTAGAATGTCTTGCAGTAATAAAGGGCATCCGTAAGTTCCGAGCCTACATAGAAGGGCAAGAGTTTTCAGTCGTGACGGACCATGCATCTCTTAAATGGTTGATGAATCAAAAAGACCTCTCAGGTAGATTAGCGAGGTGGGCGATAAAATTGCAAGGTTTCTCGTTTAACATTTTTCATCGCAGTGGCTCGCAAAATATTGTAGCAGACGCTTTGTCTAGGCAACACGAACCAGCAGTGGGTGCGTTAGAGACATTTGGCCCGATAGTAGACCTTACTTCGAAGAAATTTCATGCACCTGAGTATTTTGAACCTGATTGAAAAAGTAAAAGAGAACGAATCAAAATTACCAGATCTTAAAGTCATTGATAGCTTCGTTTATAAGCGTACCGAACGTTACAAAATTTATTGACTATCGAACGCGGAGAGACTGGCAGCGTGCGTGCGGTGTTTTACGAAATCAAATATCAACTGACTCGTCGCTGCCGCCAGCAGCACTCCCGAATGCAATTTGAGCTTACAGACTAGCTTACAGTATAAGAGAATCAATTCATTTTTACCTAACACTATCAATTCATTTTGTCTCTTAACTAATACTTAACTAATACTTCATTATGATCTTATGCTAACTTATGCTATGATCCAACACCGGCCACCTTGAAGGGATCGCCTTCAATACACTGGTAGCCGTGCCAGCTTCGCAATTGGGCGCTTGATAAGGCCCATGCTGGTCTTAATGCCGACGACCCTGACCCGCCCGTCGCCTCCTGGAGTTACCTCCACGACTCTGCCCGTTGCCCACCGCTGGGGGGCGTGTTGTCCTCGTGTACCACGACGAGATCCCCCACTGTCACGTTGTCGTGTGCCTCCTGCCACTTCCCTCGCTGCTGCAGACTGTGGACGTAGTCTTTCGACCACGCTTGCCAGAAGCGCTGTCTGAGCTTGGACAGCAACTGCCACCTGTGACAGAATGAAATGCCGCTGTCTGGTCTCTCCCGCTCGAATCCTTGCGGCAGCGAACGAAGCGGCTGTCCTATGAGGAAATGGCCTGGGGTGAGTGCCTCTCCGTCGCTGGGATCGCTGCCTAGCGGTGTTAGAGGCCTGGAATTGAGGATGGCCTCCACGTCTGCCAGGTGCCCTCGGACCTCGCTCTCCGTCAACGACGCGCTGCCTATTTGTCGCACGAGGAGGTGCTTGGCTGACTTCACCGCCGCCTCCCACAGTCCTCCGAAGTGCGGCGCTCTCGGAGGAATGAACCTCCACTCCATCCCTCGTTCCGCTGCGTACAGCTGCAGCCTGCTTTGCTGGTGGTTGAACGCCTCTTGGAACTCCCTCAGCTGATTGTTCGTTCCCACGAAATTCGTCGCATTGTCCGAGTATAGCCGGACGGGTATGCCACGTCGCGCGATGAAGCTGTTTATCGTACATAAAAATGAGTTAGTGGACAAGTCTGCTACAAGTTCCAAATGAACAGCTTTCGAAGCAAAACAAACGAACACGGCAATATACATTTTAATTGGGGCTCGTCCTCTAATCCTCAGCGAGACGTTGACTGGACCACAAAAATCTACCCCACAAACATTAAATGGCCGAACCGCGGCAAATCGATCCGCCGGCAAATTTCCCATAATTTGCTCCATTAACTTCGGTTTATACCTGAAGCAATGGACGCATTTCCGAACTATCTGAGTACATTCACGAGCCACATCCTCTGCCTGAGTAGTGCGATCATCGTCTTTGCTCCTGCATGACAATTGCCAATGTGCAACTCTCTCAAGTACATTTGCACAAGCAAACAATTTTTTGGCATAAGAATAGGAAATTTCGTGTCATATTCTAGCGGTGCATTTGCAAGTCTGCCTCCTACTCGTATTAACGATACTCGCCTTCCGCACTCTTCCGATTTATGAATAAAGGGAGTTAATGATTGCAAACTTGGTTGCACGGTGTTTCCCTTTTTTAGTCTATCAAACTCCACCTTAAATTCTGCTCGCTGAACTAGTTCCAGCAGTTTTAAAAAAGCGAAGTTCAATTCCTTTGGTCCTAGTTCGACAGTGTGTATTTCTTGTTTTGATCTTGATCTTGATCTTGAAACGAATCTGTACATGTACGCCACTATTCGTACCAACTTGCGACATGACGAAAACCGGGACATGAACTCAGGTAACCGACTCGAACTGCTAACTGAGCAGACGAGCGCTGACCTTTTGACCTCACTCTCTTTTAACTCATTCGGTATGTTGAAGTGTTCATTTTGAGGCCATTCTGTGTCGTCCTCGCAAAGAAATGGAGGGCCTTCGAACCATATTGACTGTAACAGTTCTTGAACGTCACAACCTCTCGACGCCAAATCAGCTGGATTGCTTGATGTTGGCACATGTCTCCAAGATACTTTAGGTGTCATCTCTTGGATGCCTGCAACTCGATTGGCTACGAATGTTGCTAATTTTGAAGGGGAAGTATTTATCCAATGTAGTGTGATTTCTGAGTCAGTCCAGAAATTCACACTCTCGATTCGACAGCGATCCAACATATGCTGTATGGAGGACCACAGTTGAGCTAACATAAAAGCCGCACACAATTCAAGTCTGGGAATGGACTTGGTTTTGAGTGGAGCGACTTTTGCCTTTGCCGTTAGTAACCGGCAGACGGTGTTGGTACCGTCGTTAGCCCGAATGTAGATGCAGCAGCCGTAAGCTTGACTGGATGCGTCCGCAAATCCATGCACTTGTATATTTGCATTGGAGCTGGCGTGAGCGTATCTGGGAATTTGAACTCTATCTAGTTCTAAAAGATTCTCCTTGAACTTATCCCATCTGCTATGTAGTTCCATGGGCAGTGTATCGTCCCAAGGCAACTGCATGCGCCACAGCTCTTGAAGCAGAATTCTTGCCCGTATGCTGATTGGGCACATCAAACCAAGTGGGTCAAACAAGCGTGCTGCAACTGACAGAATATTGCGCTTGGTGGGACTTAACTTGATAAAGCTATCATCCAAGTGGTACTGGAAAGTATCCAATCTTGGTGTCCACCTCATACCAAGCGTTTTGGTCGAATCGGCATCATTAAAACTTAGAAGTTTATCCTTTCCGCCTTCTTCTACAAACTGAGGATGGTTTGAAAACCATTTTGCCAATTGAAAACCGCCCGATTCGAGAATTTCGGGCACTTGTTTGCATATATTTTCCAATGTTTCGATATCGTCAGCTCCCGTAAGCATATCATCGACGTAAAAATCATTGCAAATGATTTCTGAACCAAGAGCATGGGTGTCCCTATGACTCAAACCCAGCTCCTGCAAACATCTGATGGCCAAAAACGGTGCGGACGCAGTTCCATACGTCACCGTGTTTAATTGATAAACTTGGAGCTCATCTGATGGGTTTTCGCGCCAAACAATTAGCTGAAATCGTCGATCGTCATGGGATATGCTTACTTGACGATACATCTTTTTAATATCTGCCGTGAGGGCATATCGGCTCAGACGGAACCTTAGAAGCGACAAAATTAGATCCCTCTGAATAGTAGGACCTACCATGAGCAATTCATTTAGAGAGTGGGACGATGTCGTCTTACAAGACGCGTCAAACACTACTCTAAGCTTGGTGGAACTACTTTCAGGTCTCAGGACGCACTGGTGTGGAATGACGTAGTGTGGGCCTGGTGGAACTTTTGTACCTAACGGAGACATGTGACCAAGGTCGAGATACTCGTTCATAAAACTCGTGTACATTTCCTTGAGTTCCAAATCCTTGGAAACTCTACGCTCTAATGCTAGGAACCGTCTTTTGGCTGTCTCAAAGGAGGAGCCCAGCACTTGGGGATCAGTCTTAAAGGGCAAGCTGACCTCAAATCGTCCGTTCGAGAGTTGGTGAACACTGTCTTTAAATTTTTGCTCACACGCAAGGTGCTCTGCAGAGTACTTTGACAATGCATTAGTCTCTGGGATGGCTTCCAGCTCCCAGAATCTATCTACCAGAGCTTCCAGCCTATCTTCGCTAGTAGGATGAATTACTGCGCAGCAAACAGGGCTTTGGGAATTCATTTTCTTGCATCGCCCGGATGCTACCCAACCGAACAATGTCTTTTGCAGCAACGGACCGTTTTCTGCCAATCGAATTTGTCCAGTGCACAACAAATCAAAAAAGGAGTCGGCTCCCAGCAGCAGATCAATTCGCTGTGGCTTATAAAATTCTGGATCAGCCAACTCTATGCTTGACGGAATCTTCCACCGATGAATGGGAAGATCATAGTCAGGTTGTCTGCTCGTAATCGACTTTAGCACCCAGAAATCGGTGCTAAAATGATGATTCGACACTCGCGATGACACTACTGTCGATACTTCGCTTTTCGCTACTAGACTCGACTGTCCTACTGATGTTACAGTTAAGGACTTGCTCTTGCGCTGGAGCCGCAAAGCTTGAGCCAGACTTTCTGTCATGAAATTTACCTGAGAACCAGAGTCTAATAGCGCTCGAGCGCTTTGATTCTGACCGAATCTGTCTTTTACAGTTATCACTGCCGTTGCCAGGAGCACCTGATCGACTTCGCTAACCACGTGATTAACTTGGGCAGGATGACCGGACACTTGCTGCTCTGCGGCTGCGTATTTATGCAGGAGAGTATTATGTGGGCGAGAACATACTCTACACTTGACGCAGTGCAGTTGGACACTCGTGTCCGGAATACAAACAATTAATGCAAAGTTGACTAGATTTTACGAAATGAATCTTTCGTCAACTGGAATGCTGCGAATCCCTGGCAGTTTCCAATCATATGGTTGGCACTGCAAAAGTTGCATTTTGGTTCCATTTCTTTCTCGACATTCGTGCATGCAAATGACGACTTTTTTGCATACTTCATGTCGGATTTCTGCTTTATTCTGACTTTGAACTTTCTTCAGCAGATAAGTGCTGATATCGCCTGTTCAAAGCCATAACGCAATCGGCCCATTTCGGCAATCTGTTATAGTCCAGTTGCTCCTCATACTTCGATTTCGTATGCGGATCAACCTTTGACATGACTATATGTATTAGAATTGCGTTAGCGAAATCTTCCTCATTCCCAACCGACATTAGCGAATCGAAAATTGCCGACACTGAGTCAACCATTGTTCGAATTCCGAGTGCCGATGGCTTGGACATCGGCTCAATGTCGAACAACTGAGCGAGAGTGTCAAAGAAAATCAGGCATTTGTTGTCGTACACTCGACTTAAACTTTCTAATGCCTTTGGGTAATTAGCGTCAGAGACCTGGAAGGCTCTGATGGTCCCTAACGCCTCATCCGATAAGCACGAAATCAAATGATTGAATTTCTCAATATTTGATAGCGAGCGATCGGAGTCTACTAAACTGTTGAACAGACCGATAAATTGTCTGTATTCCGAATGCTTACCACTGAACTTGGGCAACTTAAGTTTGGGCAGGTGAGAGTGGTGAGAAAGTGGAGGCACAGTTTCAGATGCCTGGTACGCACTAAGGGCAGACATGTATGACGATCGAGCCAAAATACACGTTTCCTCAAGCATTGCGCGGCTAGTATTGTCAGGATCTATCGAATCGATCTCTGACTGCAGATCCATAGCCTTTGAAATGTATGAATTAAGGATATCTAGCCGGCACTGAATTTCGAACTTACTTGGAGTCACCATTTTATTTATGAGTGAACTCCTTTGTCGTTCGATATCGCTCTCCACCTTTTCCAATTTAACGAATAGTTGACTTAGACGATCACTAAAACAAGCTCCTGCATCAACCAGATCGGTTTCATTAAGATCTGTTTTTTGCGCCATATTATTTTTTTTTATTTTTTTTAATTGGATTATTTGAATGCGCGTAATGTAACCTTTTTTTTTTTTTTAAAATTCGTACCTATTTGAATGCACGTAAGTGTACCTTTTTTTTTTTTAATTCGGACCTATTCGAATGCACGTAAGTGTACTCTCAAGAGTCAGCTGAACAGCAGGAAAATACAAAGCTGACTACACAGACCCTTCAATATTCGAAATGAATCACCTACACCAAATGCAAAACGCAGGCAAAACGTTTAACAGCTGAGAACAACAACACGAACGTATGTATGCAAGCAACGAAGCGAATATACCAACAATAACTGAAATGCTCGCAGCTAATTTGCATACGTTGTTGTTGTTGTTGCTAGTGCTTATTTGTATAAGCAGACAAACGATGCGATCAACAAACAGCAACAACAACAGTGTACGTATGCGCGGTTCGCTGTACATACTTATTTCGTGGAGTTCGATTTGAGTTAGTAACAACGGTGATTGAACAAACATCGCACACACAGGGTCCCGTTGTGTGCAGATTTAAAGAGAACGACAAAGCAAAGGTCAAAAACCACCACCGATAGCCGTCGATCAAAACGAATAGCGGAATAAGAGAACAGCAATATTAGTTTTTTTGTTTCACGCTATTATTTACACAATTTGATTTGAATTTGATTTTTCTTTATTTTTAGTTTTTTCTCGTTAAATGTTTTGCTTCGAATTGTTCTATAAATCACATTTATCAGTGCCGAAACGCAAAGTCTTTATGTGCAATAAAGGGAGCGATACTTAATTATGTATGTACTTGTGCTATTTGCCGTTTCTATGCACTTTCCCTATGCACTGATTCGTTTGGGCACGTTCCCTGGTATCAGAAGAGTCGCTATGGCTAATTCTGGGCATTCTATTCCAAGTATTTCCGCAACAATAGTGGTCCAACTCCAGAGTTTGTCTTCGTCCAGCTCAACAGGGAACAGCTCCAAGAATCAGGCAGCAGTAACACCGAAACCAACACACACGCACACCAAGCCTCGAAATGTCTAATAATTAGACCGACAACCGCGTAAGAAAGTCCCTGCTCGGGCGCCAATGAAAAATCCAAAATCAAAATTGTTGTAAATCAAAACACTTGAAGTTCTACAACGTTACAAAATTTTTGACTATCGAACGGGAGAGACTGGCAGCGTGCGTGCGGTGTTTTACGAAATCAAATTCAACTGACTCGTCGCTGCCGCCAGCAGCACTCCCGAATGCAATTTGAGCTTACAGACTAGCTTACAGTATAAGAGAATCAATTCATTTTTACCTAACATTCAATTCATTTTGTCTCTTAACTAATACTTAACTAATACTTCATTATGATCTTATGCTAACTTATGCTATGATCCAACAGTGGATCATCATACAAAGTTCAATTTTCTGTATCCTCTAAAGAAATTTACCTCAAATAGAATTTGCGATTATTTGGAGAGCTATGTCTTTTATACGTTCGGAGTTCCCGAAGTTGTCCTCACCGACAACGGATCTCAATTTCGCTCAGGCAATTTTGAATCATTCTTGACACGTTTCGGAGTAAAGCATTTGTGCACGGCTATTCATTCACCGCAAGTCAACGCCAGTGAACGATTAAATCGCTCCGTGTTAGCAGCCATCCGTGCATACGTAGGATCAGACCATGCTAATTGGGATTTGCATATCAATGAAATAAGTAGTGCATTAAGAGCGAGTGTTCACCGAAGCACCGGATTCTCTCCCTACTTTCTGTCTTTCGGACAAAACATGATTCTTAATGGAAAGGATTACCAACTCTTGCGCAGTCTGAAGATTTTAGCCGATGACACTCTACTTAAAACACCAGATATATTGCAAATCGCTCGACGGAAAGCTCGGGAGAATATGACAATCGTCAGAGATAATAATGCTCGAGTCTATAATCTGCGAAGCCGACCTGTTCAGCTCAATGTTGGCGATTCTGTATATGCTAGAAATTTCGTTCAAAGCAATGCGATCAAAAAATTTAACGCAAAGCTAGCCCCTGTATTCGTAAAAGCCAAAGTAAAACGGAAATTGGGTGCAGTCTATTATGAATTAGTCAGCGATGCGGGTAAGTCGTTAGGTGTCTATCATCTAAAGGATATTCAAGCTGAGTAGTAATACATTGGGAAACTGTCCTTTTTCAGTTAATAACCGTTCGAGTAGGACTCTCACAGCATTAACTGTGTTGTAGTGGCCAGTTTACTTTTTAATTTTTCTATCCATTTAAATTACTCGATTTGGCAACAAGAATCGATAATAGTGGGAAATTATACCAAGGGGATATTTGTCAATTTTTTGGTATTTTTGCGGAATACCCTTAATGATTTTTAAGAATGCAACCTTGCAAGAACCGCAAGATCTGTCTGAAATGGTCATTGCAAAAACAGAAACTCAAGTCTTTCTTTTCATAAAAGATTCGATTGAGTGCGGACGTGCAAATTAAAGACTAGTGATTTATATTGATATTCAAAAAATAAACCACGTGCTCGCATGCACCATCGCAAAAACCAAAGAGGTTAAGGATCTTGTTCTGCTATTCTTAAGAAGAAAAGTATCGCCAATTCGAAAGCGCTTGCAGCGTAATTCCGTGGCTTGTGCCACAAAGTGATTAAACGTTGTCGGATATTTTCTCCACACCCACGTGGTAGTGGAGCGACAAGGAATTTCATCTACATTCCTTGGTTAAGCTAGGCCAGGTCTGATTTTGATTTTAAACTGGGTCATAGTCTAATATAGTTTTTTGCAGTGCTAATACGCCAGTGGCTTTTTTTTATGCTTATAATAATTCTTGTACGCCATCCGAGGCAGTACATTGTGTGCATTCCGGCACTTCTGGGCATGCTTCTCTGATTGGAAACATTGCATTTCTAGTACTCAATAAGGATTTTGGTGGAGGCGTTACTTCAGCTGTAATTGCCAACGTCTTCCGCATCTGTTACGGTCGATACATCGATACGACGTAATATAGTGGTGGCCGACGAGGGATTCACGCTGTCTTGAGCAAAAGCAAATAGCTCCCAAAAATGTTTGTTAGGCGTACATACAACTCGATGTGAATCTATTGCAACCTCTGAATAAGTATTCTTCTTTTGTTTGGAAGAAACAGTGTGCTGTGTCACATTATTGTGAGGTTATGTGTGGCAAATATTTTTATTAGTGATCAAAGTAAAGTAACGTTAAATGCAAAGTAATTCTTGAGTCTATTGCGAAACATTAATTCTCTCTTTTTTTTTGCCGCACAATTCATTTAAAACGAAAGTAAAACGTACGTATGGAGGGCTAGTATATATATTATAAATATTATTATTTTTCCAATAAGTATATCCAGCACCGCGTTCTTGAGCTCAACGACGAAAGTGTAATGGTGAGTCACGACACTCCTGAAGTGCTTTTATTTATGATATATATATATACTTATACCTCGAATGGTTTTCGTATCATTTAAAATCACCTTTGTTCATGTGCTCGCGTAAGAGAATATATGTTCACAAGAAATATCAAGATTTGTCCTTTACATTCTCTTAAAATTTTCTTAAATATTAAAGATTAGACATATGAAATGAATTTGAAGATAAAACAACTATTTAGTTGGATATTGTTTGAATCAATATAAAGAATGAATAAAATGTTATCTGTAAGTTTACAAATGAACTTATAATTTGAATTATCATCCGTCACTGATCTGCGTCATGCCCCCTAACGAAGTACAATAGGAATTAAAAATGGGGCGAACCATAACTCTTTTTGGGTTCGCCAAGGTAGGGAGGGTGAAGACCGAGTATGATCGACAGCTAAATACTCTGACACGGTTGTCTAAGGTCCAATGTCCGTCTGTTTTTTAAAGTTCCTCAGTGTTCCACATTTTACTTTTCTTTGAATAACGTGCACTTAACTATTGTGTAGCAGTTGTTTCTATGCAAAGGAGAAAGGAAGAACCCCACCCCATCCGTCGAGCTGTGTCCGAGCATCGCAGGAAGTGCACAATCCCGATCTCCCATAGTAGGCTGGTAATACCAATGCCAACTGAAAAGCAGCACACTACAACTTTCCTATTAAACATTGCCAATTGAATGTGCAAACAATAAATGGCACTATTCAATTAAAAAATTGTGTATCTTTTGCCCCTAGCAAACTTTGTCCCACTCACCAGACATTTTATCTATACGACTTCTCAGATAACTACGATATTCTACTAGGTAGAGAATATCTAGAATCATGCGAAGCAAAAATCGATTACAAAAAGAAAACAGTTATCCTAAATGAACATTCATTTCAAATGAGATATGATCGTGAGGGTTCTGTTAAGGACAAGACTGCATTTCAATGCCTTGATCCGCCCCGTACAAATGATATAGCTGTTAATTACGCTATAAACAACGAACTAAATGAAACAAACCAATTTCGATTAGATCATCTGAATGATGAAGAAAAATCGAAACTTACCAAAATTCTTTATGAGTTTAGTGAATTCAGTACAAAGAAAGTGAAAATTTGACTTTCACCAGTACAATTAAGATGTATCCAAACTAAACACGAAGACCCAATCCAAAAGCGACCATATAAGTATGACAAAATTCGACGAAGAAGTCGATAAACAAATCAAAGAAATGATTGAACAAGGTATAATTCGCAAATCAAATCGCCTTAGCTCACCAATTTGGATTGTGCCAAAGAAACGTGATGCATCAGGTAAAGAAAAGTTTCGTATAGTTAGACTATGAAACCTAAATGAAATAACAATGATGATAAATATCCTATCCGGTATGGATGAAATACTAGACAACTTGGAAAATGTCAGTATTTCACCACATTGCCTTGCAAAAGAATTTATCAGATAAAATGGACCACAAAGTATACCAAAAACAGCTTTTTCAACTAAAAACGGACATTACGAATAACTCGAATGCCTTTTGGGTTGAAAAAGCCCCCGCAAATTTCAACATTGCATGAACAATCTGTTAGAAGATTTAATCTTTAAAGATGCCTCGTATAATGGGCGATATAATAGTGTATTCCACTCGTTGGAAGAACACTATTATCATTAAAAAAGGTTTTACAAAACTCGTGAAGAAACCTAAAATTACAATTAGACAAATGCGAATTTCTTAAAAAAGAAACGGAATTCCTGGACAGAATAACGACAGAGGGAATTAAAGAATCCAACAAAAATCTTTGCATACAAAACTTCAATACCAAAAACACCATAGAAAAAAAATAATTTTTCGGCCTTTGTGGTTATTATAGGAAATTCATTCCTAACTTCGCTCACGTTGTAAAACCAATGACTCTCAAATTAAAAAAAGATGCAATCATAAATATCAAAGATCCAAATTACATTACTGCTTTTGAAAAATTAAAAGTACTTATAACGTCCGATCCAATATTAGTCTATCCAAATTTCGACAAACCATTTTGTCTCACAACTGATGCCAGCAACATAGCTATTGAAGCTGTTCTGTCTCAAAATCAAAAACCCATTGTTTCGAAATTAATATGCAGCAATTGAAAAGGAATTTTAGCCATCGTTTGGGCAACTAATTTTCCGATCCTATCTCTACGGCAGAAAATCGAGTCCTCAGTGATCTAACCACTTGTTTGGCTTAATAGTATTAAAGAACCAAAATGAATGCAACGTTGGAAAATCAAATTAAATAATTTGATTATCACATTAAATATGTACCAGGCAAAGAGAATTATGTTGCAGACGCTTTATCCAGAATTAAAATTGAAGAAAACTTGTTCGGAGAAACTCCTGACGTAACAGTAGCAACAATCCATAGCGCCCAAGAGGACCACCAGTCCAATTCACTGACTGAAAGACCATAATTTTTTAAAAGACAAATAGAATTTGAAAAAAGTAAATAAAAAGTATCGTACTAATTTTTTCATAAATTTAATTTGTGATAACACAATAGAAAAGAATTAATTAAAGAATATTGTTCTAAGAAAAGTGTTATTTTCAGCAACGAAGCCGATTTTCTTACTTCCACTTTCGTTGAAATAATAGTCCCGATAATATAACAAAATAATGATATACAAGCCAAATAGCGAATTTAAAGAATTATAATAAATAAATAGTATACACCAGGATAGAAAAAATAACATATTTAAAGAAATAATATTAAAATATCATTTTATGTGTTGTAACATAGCAAAAACAGAATAGAAAATAATTGCTTGATTACCCAGAACAAATCCCAGAGAATTTTATTTCTAGTAGACAACAAAAATTTTCGATAGACCTATATTCCAAATACGCAACTTTAATAGAAGTAAATGGTCGAGTTGGCTAGAAGAAAAGAGTCTTTTAAAGTTTTACTGGTAAAAATGAAATAAAAGTAAACTAGTTTTTGGACGATTTGGTTAAATAGAAGAGTAAATATAACATAATAGCAAAATTCAGATATAGAAAGATTCTAAAACAGTGACGAATTAAATTTGAAAAATCAGGGTAGTACTAGTTCGTTCTTACACTATAATCATAAATAAACTATGATGGTGACACCAGAGTTTTTCTACGAGGATCAGTATGAAAACAACTAAATAAGAAAAACAAATAGAAAACTAATAAAATGAGCGAATTTGAAAAACAGATATAGATCATTAGTAAGTCTAATCGCACCTTTAAACAAACAGATAACAATATGATATAAGAGTAACAGAGGTGAAGAACTATATAAAATATAAAAGAAGAAATTAATAAAATTTTCAGTAACATACCCGTCATTCTTTAACTTACCAATTATTATACTTTTACTATTTTCATAATGGATGGTTTCCATTTTAAGATCCAAGAATCTACAAAATAGTTCAATACAAAACGAATGAGAAAGATTTAAATTAACAAAAATAAATACTAACAGAAAAAATGTAGAGAAGAACGGTTAAGATAGAAAACGTAATAAAAGAGGAGAGGTTTTTTCTGGTAAATAAGAGTAGAGTATCCCTGTTTGTTATTTTGGTTATAGGTAGTGGGATTATTTTTAATAGATTAGAATTAAGATTCGGTGTTATAATATATAAAATGTTTGGATTTAAATCAAAATAAAACAAATCAGATATCAAACAAAAATTATATTAGTATTAGAACCAAATATTTTTAATGAACTTACCGAAATGTATTAAATCAAAATTTTTAGAGAATTTTTGAAGGAATAATATGATAAAAGCCCTAAAGTTCACTCAATATGTATTAATAACAAAACAGTTAATAAATAATAATTAACTAAATTAACTGTTATGTCCAAACCAAAGAATTATATTACAGAAACAAATTTTTGTTCCAAATAATAACATAACAGTTTATATTTTTTATTTATATCTTTAATATAAAATATTCCAATTATTTAAATTATAAGAACAAAACATCAACCCCAAATTTTATTCAAAAAGTGAGTTAAGTCAAATATTAACTTGAAGATTTTAGTCCAACAATTTCCATTAACCGGCTGAGGACAGGCTCATTTCTTAAGGATGGGGAAGTAACATATGTATAGACATATGTCCCCACACAAAACGCCTAGCTCGCACTTTTCATTTATATTACGCATTTCATTCCCACAGAGTTAAGCTAAACTCATAAAATAATCAAGTGGTGACAATAACAATTCTGGCTTCCCACGAACTTATCGAATATCATAAACTTCGCCAGAATCGTATTCCCACCTTGGGGTTGAAATGCTGAGTTGCACAAATCCTGGCTAGTAGAATTCTCTTAAGTCTAAATCTCTTCAAGATCGAGATCATTTGTTTAATAAGAGCCAAAACCTCTTTAGTTGAAAGCCCAAACATTAAAAGTAAGCGAGGTTTGCTTACGTCTGAGAAATAGATAAGTTAGTCTAGTTTTATTGTTCTAGCTTGGTTTGATAAAAATAAATTTATTTTTTTGAATTAAAAATTGTTATCTTTTGCCCCTAGCAAATTTTCCCTCAAAATTTTATCTATACGACTTCTCAGATAACTACGATATTCTACTAGGTAGAGAATATCTAGAATCATCGAAGCAAAAATCGATTACAAAAAGAAAACAGTTATCCTAAATGAACATTCATTTCAAATGAGATATGATCGTGAGGGTTCTGTTAAGGACAAGACTCATTTCAGTATTTTTATTTATTTTTTTAAACCGAAGCTACGGAGTACAGATTAAATCTAGACTAACTTATGCTATTTCTGGGGACGTTGAGCAAACCTCGCTTTGAGTTTTAATATTTGGGCTTTCAACTTAGAGAGTTTTGGCTCTTATGTAAACAAAGTGATCTCGATCTTAAAGAGATTGAGATTTAAGAGAATTCTGCTAGCAGGTTTTGCAACGTCAGAGTTTCAACAATGGTGGGAATAGCGATTCTGGGAATTGTTTATGATACTTGACAGGTTCGTGGAAGCAGAATTGTTTTGTCACTTTGATTATTTTTTGTTTAGCTTAAATCTGTGGGAATGGAATTGTAACATATTGAAAAGTGTCAGCTGGGTATTGTATGGGTCTATGTTTACTTGTTACTTCTTTAGATGAGTTCCTCAGCGGTTATTTTGGATATTTTTGGTCTATACAATTTCTTTAATTCTTTTTTTGACTTAACTTGTATCTTTTTGAATATTTAATTATATGTTTGGGGTTGTTGTTTTTTGTTCTTTTTTACTAATTTTTTGGAATATTTTATATTTAAAGATATGTACAATATTAATGCAATAAAAGTTATTATTTGCTGTTATTGTTTTTTTGGCTTTTAAATTTTGTTTGTTATATAATTTCTTTGTTTGGACATATGACAATGGTTCTAATTTAGTTACATTATTTTTATGTAAACTGTTTGTGTGTAATCTAACATAGTGTTAGTATTAATATTTCATCTAATTGAGTGAACAATTTATGGCTTTTATCATATTGTTTCCTTCAATAAGTATTTCTCTATTTATACAATTTTGATTTAATACAGTTTTAGGTAAGTTCCATGTTAACAAAATATTTGGTTCTCGTCTTTTTCAAAGTTTTTTGTTTTTTGCATATCTGCATTCTGTTTTATTTTGATTTAATATTCCAGTGATACATTTGTTCATAACTAAATCTTTATTTGTTACTGTATGCTTTATTATTTTGTAGTAGTAAGTTCATGTTAATTTCAGTTAAAATGTTTTTATTTTCGTCAGGGTAAGGAATAATGTCGAATAGTGTTTTTTTTTGCGTGGAATATGGGAAATGATTAAAATTTCATTAGTAGTTGTTTTTACCAATTTTTTTAATATTTTTATTTTTTCAGCGTTTAAATTGATAGTGAGTCATATTTTAGTAACTTAGGGTTGAATATACCAAGCCTGTTAGTTGCATTCCTATTCTTATCTTCAATGTTTCTGTGAATTCTTAAATTGAAAATTAGTTTAAGTCTTTGTTCTGCTTCGTGGGTGTTATTTCTTCTTTTCTTTATTACAGTTTTTTACTTCTTTAATTCTTGTTGAAACTATTTTTGAGGTTGTCTATCTTTGATTGTTTCTTCTTTGTCTTCTTGTTTAGATTTCCGAGGTTTTATAAAAGTTCCATGACATTTACAGTCCTTTTTATTACGTTTTATAATCTTATACCGTTCTTTCTCTATCGTTTTTTGTTTATTTTTTTTTGCTGTGCTTCATTCTTTTTTTGTTTCTATTTTTATAAGTTTCTTCAGTTTTTGTTATATTGATAGTTAATAGTGATACTCGTATTTATGGGTAAAGTCAATGTTTGTTTCAAATTAAGATATCCATTCTTAGAGTTTTGGATTGATTTCCAAGTTATGTCCTTTTTTGGGGATTAAAGTAAAGTAGCATGAATGTTATATTAGAGTTGGTAAATTTGAAGAGTTTCTCGTGATTCGGGTTATGTTGACCTGGATTTCTTTTCTTTTTTGTTACTTTTTTCTTTGTGGTTCTTTCTACCTCTGTTAACTTCTTCATAACGTTTGTCATCTTTTGTGTTATATATCCTGTTTGTTTAAATGGGTTTGTAGATTTAGATCTTACTAATGGTGATACCCTATACCTAGTATCTATTTCAAACTCGGTTCTATTTTCGTTAAGTCTTTCTTTTTGTTTTTCTTATTTAGTTGTGTTCATACTCAGGAGTTCCTGGTGTAAAATTTGCTGGTGTTCTCCAGTCGTGTTATGTGTAGTGGCCAGTTTACTTTTTAATTTTTCTATCCATTTAAATTACTCGATTTGGCAACAAGAATCGATAATAGTGGGAAATTATACCAAGGGGATATTTGTCAATTTTTTGGTATTTTTGCGGAATACCCTTAATGATTTTTAAGAATGCAACCTTGCAAGAACCGCAAGATCTGTCTGAAATGGTCATTGCAAAAACAGAAACTCAAGTCTTTCTTTTTATAAAAGATTCGGGGGAGTGATTAATGTATTGATATTCAAAAAATAAACCACGTGCTCGCATGCACCATCGCAAGAGCCAATGAGGTTAAGGATCTTGTTCTGCTATTCTTAAGAAGAAAAGTATCGCCAAATCGAAAGCGCTTGCAGCGTAATTCCGTGGCTTGTGCCACAAAGTGATTAAACGTTGTCGGATATTTTCTCCACACCCACGTGGTAGTGGAGCGACAAGGAATTTATCTAATCCCTTGGTTAAGCTAGGCCAGGTATGATTTTGATTTTAAGCTGGGTATAGTCTAATATAGTTTTTTGCAGTGCTAATACGCCAGTGCCTTTTTTTTGTATGCATATAATAATTCTTGTACGCCATCCGAGGCAGTACATTGTGTGCATTCCGGCACTTCTGGGCATGCTTCTCTGATTGGGAACGTTGCATTTCTAGTACTCAATAAGGATTTTGGTGGAGGCGTTACTTCAGCTGTAATTGCCAACGTCTTCCGCATCTGTTACGGTCGATACATCGATACGACGTAATATAGCGGTGGCCGACGAGGGATTCACGCTGTCTTGAGCAAAAGCAAATAGCTCCCAAAAATGTTTGTTAGGCGTACATACAACTCGATGTGAATCTATTGCAACCTCTGAACAAGTATTCTTCTTTTGTTTGGAAGAAACAGTGTGCTGTGTCACATTATTGTGAGGTTATGTGTGGCAAATATGTTTAAAAATATTTTTATTAGTGATCAAAGTAAAGTAACGTTAAATGCAAAGTAATTCTTGAGTCTATTGCGAAACATTAATTCTCTCCTTTCTTTTGCCGCACAATTCATTTAAAACGAAAGTAAAACGTATGTATGGAGGGCTAGTATATATATTATAAATATTATTATTTTTCCAATAAGTATATCCAGCACCGCGTTCTTGAGCTCAACGACGACAGTGTAATGGTGAGTCACGACACTCCTGAAGTGCATTTATTTATGATATATATATACTTATACCTCGAATGGTTTTCGTATCATTTAAAATCACCTTTGTTCATGTGCTCGCGTAAGAGAATATATGTTCACAAGAAATATCAAGATTTGTCCTTTACATTCTCTTAAAATTTTCTTAAATATTAAAGATTAGACATATGAAATGAATTTGAAGATAAAACACCTATTTAGTTGGATATTGTTTGAATCAATATAAAGAATGAATAAAATGTTATCTGTAAGTTTACAAATGAAAGTATAATTTGAATTATCATCCGTCACTGATCTGCGTCATGCCCCCTAACTAAGTACAATAGGAATTAAAAATGGGGCGAACCATAACTCTTTTTGGGTTCGCCAAGGTAGGGAGGGTGAAGACAGAGTATGATCAACAGCTAAATACTCTGACACGGTTGTCTAAGGTCCAATGTCCGTCTGTTTTTTAAAGTTCCTCAGTGTTCCACATTTTACTTTTCTTTGAATAACGTGCACTTAACTATTGTGTAGCAGTTGCTTCTATGCAAAGGAGAAAGGAAGAACCCCACCCCATCCGTCGAGCTGTGTCCGAGCATCGCAAGAAGTGCACAATCCCGATCTCCCATAGTAGGCTGGTAATACCAATGCCAACTGAAAAGCAGCACACTACATAATTGGCGCCCAACACGTGTGGCCGAAGCGGAAGACATAATTTAATTTGTTGTGAAGAAAAGCGATTGCAATTCAGTTATTTGGATTGGTCGACTCGAGTGACTTTCTTCTCATAACATCCTGATTTAAAGACTGTAAGAAAGGCGATAGGTTCTTGTTTTGGAATAGCGATTTCAATTCAACAAATTGAATTAGTCGACCAAGCATATCGATCCCCGATAAGCAGACACTTGACATCAGAAAACTTTTGCAGCATATAGTTACCATTTTAAGGGTTTTCGGTTTGGAAATGCAGACTATCAGATATTAATGGTAGCCTGACCATCGTAATTACCGTTAATGGTGACATATAGATAGAATAAATCCAATAGACACAAAGAGAATAAATGGGTATTGGCTTAGATGACAAGCTTAGTTGGGAAAGGCTGACAAATGAAAAGTGACGGATTTATAAAAAAATTTTTTTTAGTTGAAATATAGAAAGAATGTCAGTACGACATAGCATAGAAGATTTACCTGCTGCATTGCAGCGAAACAGTGACCTTTGCGGCGTATGCCAAAAAGATCTGAATGAAACCGAACTCGTAGCAGTTTTGCTGTGCTCACATAAATTTCACAACAGATGTTTGATAAGCAACAGTCAGACAAGAGTTACTTGTCCACTTTGCAAAAGGGATTGTTCAGAGAGTCAAATAACATATTGGAATAACACATTGGCAATTGAAATAACCGAAGCTTCCAGACAAAGCGAAATTATTTCACAAGATTAACACGTGAAGACTTTTTGAACCAATCGCAGACTTCGTCAAATAGAGGTAGGGGCAGAGGAGCATATAGGAAAAGAGGTATGCACACTCAGATCACAGGGTCGCATTGAAAGTGCTACAAGGAATAACGCTCCAGTCCCGTCAGAGGCAATGAGTAAGGTAGATGTAATTAACATGGTTCAGAGCATCGTGCAGTCGAGCCAGCAGGAGATGTTGCAAAATTTAGATGCGCATATGTCGGAGACTATTAATAAAGCAATTAGCGATAAGTTCGCAACTTTACAAATAGGGCATAGTCAAAGCAACGATCAGATTCGTAGGAACACAAACACTCCTAGCACATCGTTGAACTTGCCTAGAACACCTGTTCCACCAATAGAGGTTAGGACAGGCAATTTTTCAAATTTGTCCAGACCGTATTCTGCGATACCGCCTGAAAAGGTCGGCAATATTATTCAGAGCTGGCGTCTTCGATTTGATGGTGGTAAGGAAGGAATGCAGGCTCAAGAGTTTATCTATAGAGTACAGTCTTTAGCGGACCAATGTTTGGGAGGAAACTATCAGCTGTTATGTGATTATTTGTACATACTTTTTGGCGGAAGGGCGAACGAATGGTTTTGGCGATTCCACCGCACGAATCCTCGTTTTAATTGGGAGATATTCTGTGACGAATTTCGGAAAAAGTTTGCAGATGTAGATGATGATATGGACGTTTGGGGGATGATTAATTCTCGTCGACAGGGTGAGCAAGAAACGTTCGAAGACTTCCAGTTTGCCATAGAGAAGCTTGTAGGAAGATTGCAGAAAGAAATCCCGGAACGATCCTTAGTACGTGTGTTGGTGCATAACGCTAAAGCATCCTTACGATTCGAGCTCATGCATCTCGGCATTACTAGTTTGACAAGGCTTCGTGAAGAAATTCGAACTCACGAGCAATTTTATAAGCAATCGAAACCGTATTCTGCAAAGAGCAAGTTTGAAAATCGACCAAGGGTTGCAGAAATTAACGAGCAACCTACGGAAGTCGCATCAGAAGAGGTAGCGGCAATGCAACGAGGGCGATTAGTATGTTGGAACTGCGACAAAGCTGGTCATCGATTTGACGACTGTTTGGAAACTCGCACCATATTTTGCTATGGGTGTGGAGCAAAAAACACTTTCAAGCCAAAATGTCAACGGTGTAACCCAGCGGAAAACTGGAAGAGGGATGCGCAGGTCCACAGCACCCTGCCGCATCCACAGTAGAAATGGATAGTATTCATACTCAGGCTCAAGCTCAATCGCATGCAGATTTGAGTGCAACAAATGTTTTAGAGATAAATAAATGTAAGACAAACTCTAGGTTTAATCCATTTGTACCATTTCATATTCGTTTGGCTAACTATGAAGAAGCCAGAAAACGTATTTTTTCTGAAATGAATAGTATCGCTCTGACTCCTAAAGCCAGACGATCAACGATAAGATTACGGAATTTTTGGAAAGATATTCGTTTGACCAGAAAAAAGCTTGTATCGGCAATATTTTGTAAGTCAGATAATCGACTTTATACTGAAATTACCATTGAGGGGAAAGAGTATTTAGCATTACTAGATTCGGGAGCCACCATTAGCTGTATGGGAAACCAAGCTGCTAAAGACTTAAAGGAGAATAGCAATTTCGTAAAATGTTCTGGTTGTATAAAAACAGCAAATAACTCCAAATGTTCTGTTATCGGGAAGATGGTTTCAATGATCACTTATAGAGGTGTAGCAAAGTCAATCGAATTTTTTATAATTCCTGATCTTAAACAAGATGTTTACTTAGGTATGGATTTCTGGCAGGCTTTTGGGCTCGTAAGTAAAATTACCGAGCCTGATCAGCAATTATCAGAACTCGACACTGGGGAAGACAGTCAAGACACACCCGATATGCATATTTTGAGTCTTGCACAGAAAGACGTTCTGGATTCAGTAATTGACCAATTTTCTTCGTTTGAGAAAGATGGCTTGGGACGCACTGATTTAATAGAACACTGTATTACAGTGGAAAATACAGTCCCTATTAAGCAAAGACATTGGCCAATTTCGCCGGCAAGGGAAAAACTTATGTTCGAGGAAGTTGACAAAATGCTCGCTTTAGGAGTTATAGAGGAATCCAAAAGTCCCTGGAGTAGCAACTGTGTTTTGGTAAGAAGAGGGGAAAAATCGTAAAGATGCATACCCGTTACCACACATTGATGGAATTCTAAGTCGTTTACCACCTGCTCGTTATATAACAGGCTTAGATATGAAACATGCTTACTGGCAGATTCCTCTAGCGGAAAGTTCTAGACAATATACGGCCTTTACCATTCCTAATCGGCCATTGTATCATTATAAAGTTATGCCATTTGGGTTGTGCAATGCTGCGCAAACTCTGTGTCGACTTATGGATCAAGTCATTCCCGCTCATTTGCGCAACAGAGTATTTATCTACTTAGATGATTTACTAGTTCTGTCTGACGATTTTGACTCACACATGACCCTTTTAAAGGACATAGCGCTCTTGATGCGAAAGGCAAATTTAACGATCAACATTGCTAAGTCAAAATTTTGTATGCGTGAATTAAAATATTTAGGATTTATAATAGGTGAGGGACAACTCAAAACAGATCCAGGTAAGATTCTGGCGATTAATCAATTTCCAATACCCTCTACAGTGAGACAATTGCGAAGATTTTTAGGTCTGTCTGGGTGGTATAGGCGATTTGTAGGAAATTATGCAGAGTTAACCTTTCCGTTGACTGAACTTCTGAAGAAAAATAAAGGACTAGAGTGGAACGAAGCTGCCGAAAATTCTTTTAATGAATTGAAAGTCAAGCTGACTACAGCTCCTATTTTAAGTACACCAGATTTTCTGAAGCCATTTGTTTTATTGTGTGATGCGAGCTTACACGGTCTTGGATGTGTTCTTGCTCAGAAAAATAATGAAGGTGTCGAGCTACCAATCGCCTACATGTCCGTTAAGTTATCCAAAGCTGAGAGGAATTACTCAGTCACGGAATTAGAATGTCTTGCAGTAATAAAGGGCATCCGTAAGTTCCGAGCCTACATAGAAGGGCAAGAGTTTTCTGTCGTGACGGACCATGCATCTCTTAAATGGTTGATGAATCAAAAAGACCTCTCAGGTAGATTAGCGAGGTGGGCGATAAAATTGCAAGGTTTCTCGCTTAAAATTTTTCATCGCAGTGGCTCGCAAAATATTGTAGCAGACGCTTTGTCTAGGCAACACGAACCAGCAGTGGGTGCGTTAGAGACTTTTGGCCCGATAGTAGACCTTACTTCGAAGGAATTTCATGCACCTGAGTATTTGAACCTGATTGAAAAAGTCAAAGAGAACGAATCAAAATTACCAGATCTTAAAGTCATTGATAACTTCGTTTATAAGCGTACCGAACATGCGACGGGTGATGTAGATCAAGAAAGTGAATCATGGAAGTTGTGGATTCCCTCAGGAATTATTGAAGATGTTTTGTTTCGAGCCACAATGGGGCAGACCGCAGGGGGGGAGGGGAAATGGTAGGAAAAAAAAAAAAATTTTTTTGGGGGGGGGGGGGGCACAAAAATAAAAAAAATGTGGGTAAATGTGGGGGAGGAACAAAAAGCCCAAAAAAAATTATAAGGGGGGGGGGGAAAAAAAAGGGGGGGGGAAAAATATTTAAAAAATTATATTTTGTTGTGGGGGGGGGGCGGGAGGGGAGGGGGAAGATATTTGTGGGGAATGGGGGTTAAAAAAAAATTAATTTTTTTTTGTATAAAAAATATAAAAAAATTTGTGTTTGGTGTGGGGGGGGGGTTTTCGGGGGGGGGGGGGGGCCCGGAAGGGGTGGGGTTTTTGGGGGGGGGGGGGGGGGGCCAACACAGGAGGGGGGGGGGGGGGGGGGGGGGGGGGGGGGATATCAATGAAATAAGTAGTGCATTAAGAGCGAGTGTTCACCGAAGCACCGGATTCTCTCCCTACTTTCTGTCTTTCGGACAAAACATGATTCTTAATGGAAAGGATTACCAACTCTTGCGCAGTCTGAAGATTTTAGCCGATGACACTCTACTTAAAACACCAGATATATTGCAAATCGCTCGACGGAAAGCTCGGGAGAATATGACAATCGTCAGAGATAATAATGCTCGAGTCTATAATCTGCGAAGCCGACCTGTTCAGCTCAATGTTGGCGATTCTGTATATGCTAGAAATTTCGTTCAAAGCAATGCGATCAAGAAATTTAACGCAAAGCTAGCCCCTGTATTCCTAAAGGCCAAAGTAAAACGGAAATTGGGTGCAGTCTATTATGAATTAGTCAGCGATGCGGGTAAGTCGTTAGGTGTCTATCATCTAAAGGATATTCAAGCTGAGTAGTAATACATTGGGAAACTGTCCTTTTTCAGTTAATAACCGTTCGAGTAGGACTCTCACAGCATTAACTGTGTTGTAGTGGCCAGTTTACTTTTTAATTTTTCTATCCATTTAAATTACTCGATTTGGCAACAAGAATCGATAATAGTGGGAAATTATACCAAGGGGATATTTGTCAATTTTTTGGTATTTTAGCGGAATACCCTTAATGATTTTTAAGAATGCAACCTTGCAAGAACCGCAAGATCTGTCTGAAATGGTCATTGCAAAAACAGAAACTCAAGTCTTTCTTTTTATAAAAGATTCGATTGAGTGCGGACGTGCAAATTAAAGACTAGTGATTTATATTGATATTCAAAAAAATAAACCACGTGCTCGCATGCACCATCGCAAGAGCCAATGAGGTTAAGGATCTTGTTCTGCTATTCTTAAGAAGAAAAGTATCGCCAAATCGAAAGCGCTTGCAGCGTAATTCCGTGGCTTGTGCCACAAAGTGATTAAACGTTGTCGGATATTTTCTCCACACCCACGTGGTAGTGGAGCGACAAGGAATTTCATCTACATCCCTTGGTTAAGCTAGGCCAGGTATGATTTTGATTTTAATCTGGGTCATAGTCTAATATAGTTTTTTGCAGTGCTAATACGCCAGTGCCTTTTTTTTTGTATGCTTATAATAATTCTTGTACGCCATCCGAGGCAGTACATTGTGTGCATTCCGGCACTTCTGGGCATGCTTCTCTGATTGGGAACGTTGCATTTCTAGTACTCAATAAGGATTTTGGTGGAGGCGTTACTTCAGCTGTAATTGCCAACGTCTTCCGCATCTGTTACGGTCGATACATCGATACGACGTAATATAGCGGTGGCCGACGAGGGATTCACGCTGTCTTGAGCAAAAGCAAATAGCTCCCAAAAATGTTTGTTAGGCGTACATACAACTCGATGTGAATCTATTGCAACCTCTGAACAAGTATTCTTCTTTTGTTTGGAAGAAACAGTGTGCTGTGTCACATTATTGTGAGGTTTTGTGTGGCAAATATGTTTAAAAATATTTTTATTAGTGATCAAAGTAAAGTAACGTTAAATGCAAAGTAATTCTTGAGTCTATTGCGAAACATTAATTCTCTCCTTTCTTTTGCCGCACAATTCATTTAAAACGAAAGTAAAACGTATGTATGGAGGGCTAGTATATATATTATAAATATTATTATTTTTCCAATAAGTATATCCAGCACCGCGTTCTTGAGCTCAACGACGACAGTGTAATGGTGAGTCACGACACTCCTGAAGTGCATTTATTTATGATATATATATATACTTATACCTCGAATGGTTTTCGTATCATTTACAATCACCTTTGTTCATGTGCTCGCGTAAGAGAATATATGTTCACAAGAAATGTCAAGATTTGTCCTTTAGGTTAGGTTAGGTTAAGCCGGACGTCCTCGAGGGACAGAGCATAAGCCAGTTATGGCCCTTAGTCAACCGGTTGGGGGAGGATTACCACGGCTTGAGGTCCTGTAGAATCTGTGCGCGCTTCGCAAACGCTAGCAGGTTACTTGCGGGTATGTTGGGGGCTTCCATCAATGAGGGGAGTATTGAGTTTCCTAGGCACCTAAGCCTCGTGCGCTCTAAGGCGTGGCAGTGGCATAGGAGGTGCTCTAGCGTCTCTGGAGAGTCTGTGTCATTGCATTTCCTGCAATTGATACTGTTGGTTATTCCCAGTTTAGTTGCATGTGCGGCAGCTAGGCAATGACCAGTGAGTATCCCGACCATCATTCTGCAGTCTTTCCTGGGTAGGTGCAGAATATATTGCGATAGTCTAGAGTTGATGTTTTTGCACATGATCTTTGCTATTCTGCATGTGCGGGTGTTTCGCCATCTATGGCTGATTTGGTTATTGGTGCTTCTCTCTAGATCACTGTGTAGTGATCTTAGGGGGATGTCCACCTGTTCTATCCTGTTAGTTGGTAGGTCAACGCCTGCCTTTGCCAGGGTGTCTGCCTCCTCGTTTCCTGGTATGCCCTGGTGGCTGGGTACCCAGTAGATGTGTACTGACGTTGTCGTACGTAATTCATCTAGTGCTTCCCTGCTCACCTTGACTATCCGGGAATTGAGAGTAGATGACATCATGGACTTAATCGCTGCCTGGCTATCTACCAAGATGTTGACTTTATGAAAGTTGGTGCTGATCTGTTTTGCGGTCTCTGCTGCTTTTCCAATCGCAAAGACTTCCGCTTGGAAGATGCTACAGTGGTTTGGTAGCTTGTATGTGAGTTTGAGGCTGGGGGTTTCGCAGTAAACAGCGGCCCCCACTCTTCCCTCCATTTTAGAGCCGTCTGTGTATATGTTGAGCTCAGTGTGGTTGTAGCGACAGCTTTTCCAGTCATCGGGCCCAAGGTGTGCCTTTATGTGGGTTCCGAGTCTGTTTTCGGGTTTGATGTAGTCTGAGCGCGATATCATGCTCCTCCCTATGGAGCTGTGCCCGTAGCTTCGTAGCGCCATGTTGCCCAGTGCTATAAGACGTTGGGCCGACTTTGCTGCTACTAGTTTTGTTTGTAGATCCAGGGGAGGTAATCCCGTCAGGATCTCTAGTGCCTTCGTTGGGGTGGTTCTGAGAGCGCCTGTAATGCAGATTAGCGATTGACGCTGTACCTTCTCCAATAGGGCGAGATAAGTTTTCTTTTCCGTAGCAGCCCACCATACAAGAGCCCCATAGAGCAGTGACGAAACTGAGATATATATCAGGAAGTGGGTGACAGGCCCCATGTGCTGCTTAGCATCTTCTTGGATGCGTATAGCGCCATGGTGGCTTTCTTCACCCTTTCTTCTACATTGGCTCTCCATGTCAGTTTGCTGTCTAGCACTGTTCCTAGGTACTTAATGCGGGTGCTGGGCTTGAGTTCTTTGTCGTTTAGTTTCGGGGGAGTCCAGTACGGTACCTTGTACTTCTTGGTAAAGAGGATGAGGTCCGTCTTTTCTGCATTTATATGTAGTCCGGCATTCTCCGCCCATTTACATATCTCCCTGAGGGTCCGTTCCATTATGGAGCTGAGAGTCGATGGGCATACTCCCGTTATAATTATGCCTATGTCGTCCGCATAGGCAGTTATTTTTGAGGCTCTTCTATCAAATCTCTTAATTAGGTCGTCGACAACTAGGTTCCAAAGAAGGGGAGAAAGGACTCCTCCTTGAGGGGTACCCCTATTCTCGATTTTTGTTGTGGTTGCAGTGCCCCATTCTGATTGAACTCTCCTGCAGTTCAGAAGGTTTCCAATCCAGTTGGTGATCGTTGGGTGAGAATTGGTAGTTGCTAGCTGGTCAATTATGACCTTGGTGCTAACATTGTTGAACGCTCCTGAGATGTCTACAAAGGCACCCAGAGCATATTCGTTGTTGTATAGGGCTCGTTCTATAGTCCCCACTAGCGAGTGTAAGGCCGTTTCGACGGACTTGCCCTTGGTGTAAGCATGCTGATCAGCTGACATCTGTTCCTCTGCCGAACTTCTTATGCTGAGATCTAGCAGCTTTTCCATAGTTTTAAGCATAAAGGATGTGAGACTTATTGGTCTATAATCCGATGGGCTGTTGTGACTGCATTTGCCCGCTTTGGGAAGAAAGGCAACTCTTGCAGTTCGCCATTGAGTTGGTATGTGGCCCGTTTTTAGGCAGGCTTCGTAGATCTTAACCAGCCATGGGGTGACCGTATCTTTGGCGGTTTGTAGCATGGCTGGGATGATCCCGTCGATACCTGGGCTCTTTATTCTCGAGAAAGAGTTGATGGCCCATTGTATCTTCGTTGTGGTGAATAATCCTTCAGGGAGTGTGTATGACTGCTCCGTATTGTTGTGTTGTTCGTCAGACACAGGTGGTGTCGAACAACCTGGAAAGTGGGTGGTCATGAGTGCATCCAGAGTTTCCTCGCTGCTCTCTGTCCATATACCATCTCCCAGCTTTAGTTGACTTTGAATTGGTCGCTGTTTTGACAGCAGCTTCCTAAGTCTTGCGGTTTCAGGTACCGATTCCAGGTTGGAACAGAAGTTCCTCCAGGAGTTTCTTTTGGCTTTCCTGATTTTGGACTTGTACGTTCTGAGCGCGACTTTGTATTCGTCGTGGATTATGTCCATACCGGTCTGCTTTGCAAGTTTAAACAGATCTTTAGTATTTGCTCTCTGTATTGTGAGTTCGGAATTCCACCATAGTGGTTTCGATCTCGATTTGCATTTGGATGTTCGGCATGCGCTGTTGTAGGCATCAATCAGAGTTTTATTGACAATCGACATTGATTTCTCAATGTCTTTTGCGGATCTGATGATGTCTGGTGGGCTGAGTTTTTCTGCCACAAGACTGCTGAACTTGGCCCAGTCAGTGTTCTTGGGGTTCTTAAACTGGGTTGGTTTGGGGTTGTGGTCAAAGTCGCATTCGAATTGAATGTACTTGTGATCAGAGAATGAGGGTTTGTCTAGGACCCTCCAGTTTGTTATTGCTACACCTGTTGCGAGTGTTAGGTCAAGAACGTTAGACGAAGTGGGACCTACGTATGTATGTGCCTCCCCCGTGTTAGCGATACTTAGTGTTGTGGTTAGTAGGAATTCAAGTAACGACTCACCCCTGATGTTGGTGTCGGTTGATCCCCATACGCAGTGGTGTGCGTTGGCGTCTGTGCCGACTACCAGATGCAGGTCGTTTTTTCGGGCGGTCTCAGCCACAAGTCTCTCCAGTTCGTTCGGTGGTGCTGGCAGGTCATGAGCCATATAGCAGGATGCCATAATGAGGCGCATCTTCCCGTTCTCCACCATTACCGCCGTTAGGTCGTCAGTGCTGTAATTAGACATGAGATAAGCGTGGAGACCTTTCCGTACAAGTACGGCAGTTCTTGTTCTGCTTACCGTTGTGATGTTAAACGCATTGTAGTTGTTCGACCTTAGTCCCGCTAGTGATATGGGGAATTTGACATTTATCTGGATTTATTATTGTAAGTTAACAGAAGTTTTTTGGGGTTTTTTTTATGTGTTATAGGTTTAAGTTGAAAAAGGGAAAAAAAAAGAATATTTTATATAATGAAGCAAAAAATAAAAAAAATTTTTTTAAATATTTTTTTTTTTTTTTTTTTTTTGTTATGTAATGGTTGTTTGTTTTTAAAGGGAGGGTTTTAAAAAAAAAAAAAAACCGTGTTGCCGGAGGCAATCCACGGTTCTTGGACTAAGGCCACATCGACGGGCCCTTGCTCTAGGGTCATAAGGAGCTCCGTCGATGCCAACTTGCTCTTATGTAGGTTTATTTGCAGTACCCTCATGTGTGTGGGTTACTGCATCACCCTTTGCGGACGGGTTGACTATGACCGTCAGGTCTCCGTCCTCGTCGTCGTCCGCCTCCTCGTCGGAAGCTATTTCCAGTGATTGGGTGGCTTCGAGGACCGATTCAAGTCCTAGGTCCTTCTCCACCTCCCCAACCTTGAGTGTGTGCGTATCTTTGTCTCCGGGATGACGCTTCTTTAGGCGAAGGTATACGCTACCAACACCCCAAGCCATCTTCCCAAAGCGTGGATATAGCACGTCTTCTGCCTCCTTGTTGATCTGGAGGATCACACTCTGGCCCCCCTCTGATGAGGAGAAGGGACCAGCATGTAATACCTTCCAGTCACTGGTTGGCACGTCTTTGTTCTGCCTCTGTAGCAGGCGAAGGGCTTGTTCGCCTTTGACCGCGATAGGGAAGAGAACTTTTGCCTTTGGTTTAGACGGGATATTTTCCCTGTCGACCACCTCCAGCAAAGCTCCCTCCCATACCGCTCCAAAGGTCGGAACTACTTTCTTCAGCCAGCTAAGCGTTGGCTCGTCGTTGCACTTGAGGATCTTTGCACCGTTCAGCCACCCAGCCCCATCAAAGGTAGGCATGGGAGCCTCCGGATCCTCCTCCAGTCGTTCCATCAGAGAGCCGACCAGTTTCTCGTGGACGATTTTCCATCGTTCCTCCGAGATCCTGCCGTTTTCCTCGCTGCGATCGATTAATGCCACGATCAGGTGCCGTTGCACGACATCCTTCATCGAGGCTTTCTTGCGTCTTGGTCGAGGGATGGCTCCTTTGGGACCCCTCTGCCGTTTGCAGTCGGGAGCATCTCTGCTCGTGTTGCTCTCGGCTGAGCGTTGCCTCTTTTCGGCCATCATCTCCTCGACCTTGTTGGCGTACCCACTTGTCGTTGCTCGCATCTGCGGCAACTGATCGAAGTGGCGACGGCTTTCTTCGATCCTTTGTTCGGCCCGGGTTAACTTGGCTTTATCCTCAGGGGACAGTCAGTTTTACCACGAAGCCGACTCTGGATCTTCAGAGCCGCCTTGTACTGTGCTTTGGCCTTGTGCCCTTCCCTGGTTCGCTTGGGCCCTTCCCTACGCAGGGAGCTGGAACCCTGAACCGGGGAGCGCAGTAGGCTCTCCTCTTCAGTTCTCGTTACTGACGCAACGCTCTCCAGGTCCGAATCTGCGTCGATTCCGGCACCCGTGCGGGTCAGCTTGTGCTTGTTGTTGTTGTTGTTGTTGGCAGTCGTAGTGCAACTGACATGGCCTGCTCCCGCCACGTCAGAGGTGTGACCACTGGCGACACGCAGAGAGGATTTCTCCCCCGTGCCCGCCGGTGGTAGCTGTCACGCCTTCCACCGACGTTTGGTCTGACATCCCAGCCCGAGTTGATTCTCCTAGACGACTTTCCATGATAGTCCATGATTGGCTATTTGGGTTCGGGTGGCCACCCCTAGTGTTTTATGCCTACCACCAGGCACCTCTAGCCATGACGTGTGTTCGGTATTCTTGACATGCTGGGGCAAGCCAAGATACCGGACCGCGTCTTAGCTAGACACTGCATCGCCTCAAGGGCAAGTGACAGTGCACCGTCCTTAGACGATGCAGTGTCCATTGCCCAGCCAGCACCCTCGAGGAGGGTTCAACTAGAGGATTTTTGCCAGCCATTTGTCCTTTACATTCTCTTAAAATTTTCTTAAATATTAAAGATTAGACATATGAAATGAATTTGAAGATAAAACACCTATTTAGTTGGATATTGTTTGAATCAATATAAAGAATTAATAAAATGTTATCTGTAAGTTTACAAATGAAACTATAATTTGAATTATCATCCGTCACTGATCTGCGTCATGCCCCCTAACTAAGTACAATAGGAATTAAAAATGGGGCGAACCATAACTCTTTTTGGGTTCGCCAAGGTAGGGAGGGTGAAGACCGAGTATGATCGACAGCTAAATACTCTGACACGGTTGTCTAAGGTCCAATGTCCGTCTGTTTTTTAAAGTTCCTCAGTGTTCCACATTTTACTTTTCTTTGAATAACGTGCACTTAACTATTGTGTAGCAGTTGTTTCTATGCAAAGGAGAAAGGAAGAACCCCACCCCATCCGTCGAGCTGTGTCCGAGCATCGCAAGAAGTGCACAATCCCGATCTCCCATAGTAGGCTGGTAATACCAATGCCCAACACGTGTGGCCGAAGCGGAAGACATATATTTAATTTGTGTTTCTAATGCATAAAGGGACGCTACCGCGAATACCAATAGAATTTTGTTAATATTAAATTTTCCATTAGTATCACTGATATTTTTAGACCCCGTACTCTTTAAATAAGAGTAAAGGGGGTCTATTAAGTTTGTCAGAAGCGAGATGTGCGTAACAGGCAGAAGTCCGTCTGTCCGTCTGTCCGTCCGTATGAACACCTGGATCTTTTAAACTACAAGAGCTAGAGACACCAAATTTGGAATGTAAGTCCGTTATTTTCGCGAGCAGATCAAGTTTATTTAAAATTGTTGCCACGCCCCTTACCGCCCCCGAAATGAGCAAAAAACCAGACACACCTCGAAAAAATTTGTGTTTTAGGCGAATATCTCAGTAACTGTAGCACTTAGGAGCACAAATTTTGGTATACAGGTTCTTAGAGACAGCCTTAGTATAATGTCATTCAAAATTTTGAGCTGCCACGCCCCCTTTTCTCATAGGAACTAAAACACTCTCCAATTTCAATGCCTTTCTGCAGGCATTAAATCAAATAGTACAGTGTTGTAATTTAACATACGCTTAGAGACTTACTATTTCTAACTTTCCTGAAAGTGGCATCAAAATCCTATGTCAAACAAGAGAGAAATTTCGGTTCAAAGTGCATGTTATTTTACTGCAAAATCACTGCATGCGCGCAACACATACAAACAAACACAGAAACATACAAACATATGTTCGAACGTTTTCTCTGCCTGCTTTGGCGGCAGCGCTGCCCGGAGCCGCTGGCCGCGCCGAACAATGCTATACATACACACATATGTATGAGCACACATACATATTTGCAAATAATCGGAAGAATGATAGAAGAGGAGTGTGGTGCAACTGGTAGAGTTGCGGCGCAATATGGAACCTTCGTATGGATCGCGGGTTCGAATGCTGACAATGACAGTTGTTAATTTATTTATTTTTTAATTTTAATTCAAAATGTAAATATTTCATTTTAATTTTTTTAATTTTTAATTTCATTTTAAATTTTTATTTAAATGAAATGGGCACTACTATGGGAGTACGGGGTCTTTTACAGTCGGCTCGATCGACTGTAGCCTTTCTTACTTGTTTTCTTGGGATTATGGATTTGGGAATGAAAGTAATTTAGTGTTTCTATGTTCTGTTTTTTCAAACTTTGCATTCATTGATTATATTCTGAATAAGGTTTTGGTAATCTGGATAATAATACTTTTCTTTGAATAATAGTGTCATTTTCTCTATTCCTGGATGTAATAACTTTTGATGTGTATTTTTTATGAATTCTTTAAATTCGGTGTACGTTTGGAGGTCTATTAGTTTGTTAGTAGATCTCATTACTTTTGTTATATTATTGGGACTTATTATTTCAACGAAAGCATTCTGGAATGTAAGAAAATCAGCTTCGTTGCTGAAATATATAACACTTTTTTTAGAACATAAGTATTCTTTAATTAATTCTTTTGCATGATTAGGTGTCATATCAACATATTTTATTAAAATTTTTGTTTTATGAAAATAATAAGTGACGGAAACGTTATTTAAGTTACTTTTTTCGAATTCTATTTGTCTTTTAAAATAGTTTATTGGTCTTTCTGTCAGTGAAATGTGATTTTGGTTGTCCTCTTGGGCGCTATGGATTGTTGCTACAGTTACGTTAGAAGTTTCTTCTAACAAGTTTTCTTCAATTTTTATTCTGGATAAAGCGTCTGCAACATAGTTCTCTTTGCCTGGTACATATTTAATATGATAATCAAACTCATTTAATTTGATTTTCCATCGTTGCAATTTCATGTTTGGTTCTTTAATATTGTTAAGCCAAACAAGTGGTTTGTGATCACTGAGGATCTCGAATTTTCTACCGTAGAGATAAGATCGGAAATATTTAGTTGCCCAAACGATGGCTAAAAGTTCTTTTTCAATTGCTGCATAGTTAATTTCGTGTTCGTTAAAAGTTCGGCTTGCGAAACAAATGGGTTCTTGATTTTGAGACAGAACAGCTCCAATAGCTATGTTGCTGGCATCAGTTGTAAGACAAAATTGTTTGTCGAAATTTGGATAGACTAATATTGGATCGGACGTTATAAGTACTTTTAATTTTTCAAAAGCAGAAATGTAATTTGGTTTTTTTGTGTTTATTGTTGCACCTTTCTTTAATTTTAAAGTCATTGGCTTTACAACGTGAGCGAAGTTAGGAATGAATTTCCTATAATAACCACAAAGGCCGAAAAATGAATTTATTTCCTTTGGTGTTTTTGGTATTGGAAAGTTTTGTATGGCAAAGATTTTTGTTGGGTTCGCTTTAATTCCCTCTGTCGTTATTATATGTAATTTTAGGTTTGCTTTACGAAGTTTTGTGAAAACATTTTTTAATGATAATAGGTGTTCTTCCAACGAAGTGGAATACAGTATTATATCGTCCATGTATACAAGGCAATCTTTAAAGATTAAATCTTCTAACAGATTGTTCATGCAATGTTGAAATGTTGCTGGGGCATTTTTCAACCCAAAAGGCATTCGAGTGTATTCGTAATGTCCGTTTTTAGTTGAAAAAGCTGTTTTTGGTATACTTTGTGGGTCCATTTGTATCTGATGAAATCCTTTTGCAAGGTCAATTGTGGTGAAATACTGACATTTTCCAAGTTTGTCTAGTACTTCATCCATGACCGGAATAGGATATTTATTATCAATTGTTATTTCATTTAGGTTTCGATAGTCGATAACTATACGAAACTTTTCTTTACCTGATGCATCACGTTTCTTTGGCACAATCCAAATTGGTGAGTAATAAGGCGAGTTTGATTTGCGAATTATACCTTGTTCAATCATTTCTTTGATTTGTTTATCGACTTCTTCGTCGAATGTTTGTGCATACTTATATGGTCGCTTTTGGATTGGGTCTTCGTGTTTAGTTTGGATGACATGCTTAATTGTACTGGTGAAAGTCAAATTTTCACTTTCTGTGTACTGAATGTCACTAAACTCATAAAGAATTTTGGTTAGTTTCGATTTTTCTTCATCGTTCAGATGATCTAATCCAAATTGGTTTGTTTCATTTAGTTCGTTGTTTATAGCGTAATTAACAGCTATATCATTTGTACGGGGCGGATCAAGGCATTGAAATGCAGTCTTGTCCTTAACAGAACCCTCACGATCATATCTCATTTGAAATGAATGTTCATCATTCGATTCGCTTCGCTTTCGCTGACGGACGTGTTTTACATCGCTTCTATTTGTTTTCAAGTTTTCCTCGTTTAAACGATCTAATTTGTATCACATTTCTGGCTTAATTCTTTTGCAACATTGAGTGCTACATCGGTTGTGTTGTCACACATTGTTTTAATACATTTCAAAGCCAATTTTAATAATTTTTGTGTTCAAAGCAACAACAATTCCACAGCTAAACATTCTGTTTACCTATTTCTGCGTTTGTTTGTCGCTGTGAAATTGTTCTTGTAATTTTACGCCGTTGCTTGTACTAACAATTTGTTTGTGTAAACATTATCTCGGCGTTATCTTTGTGCTCTCATCGTGCTCTCTTCTATACTTACGCTCCCGTCGCGCTCTCACCGCGCTCTATTATCTTATTTTTGGTGTTGGCCGGTAATTCCGTTTTCTTGTTTCGGTCGCCACGCCCGCGCATAATTTACAAAAGCAAAAGCATTGCATTTGTTATTGTCGTAAGTAAACATAAGTAGCTTGCACATTAACCCTAACTTGCCTTCTTATTTTTTTCAACTAATCTATTATTTCAACAGTGCTTATTAGCTATATATTCTTTTTTATTATATTCATTGCTTATATTAATTACTTCAACCATGTATGTCTGCTATAACTCAAATTGCCAGGTGCGAACAAACGTGAAGGTGGGTTTTGTTTGCTGCTGGCTGTGTGAAAACGTTTCACATGAAAAATGTGCAGGCCTCAACGGCCGAATTGTCGATCTGATTGAGTCCAAATCAGGTTTAAAATGGACATGTGAAGACTGTGGGATGTCGAGAGAGACATTATGAGCTTCATGCGATACACTAAAAGAGGCTTTGGGGACCTATTTGGCAGATTTAAAAGTCTGTCCGATAGTTTCTCAGCTTTGGACAAGGAGTTTAAAGACCTAAAAGTCTTAAATGATTCGCCAAAGCGTAAAAAGGCCAATTTTAGATTGTCGATTGGCCCTAACGAACTTTCAGTCCCACATCACATGCCAACAACGTCCGCACCTTCCCTAATCAATTTTTCATCCCCATCCCCAATTTACGCTAGTGGTGACGACAACTTTATTTTACCCACAGAAGTTGTCGCCACGATTCCCGAAGTTATTGTTTCTGATTCGTTAACTGTCATCTGTTGCAGTTGGCGAAACAAGCAATGAGTCTTCAGAGCTGTTGCTTCTTCGGAAGTAATTACAGTGTCTGATAAAAAGACTCTTGTGGTGTTCCACCAAAGAAACAATTATTTGTTTCCAGGCTTGCCCCTGATACCACATCGGATGATGTCAGGGCCTTTATTCAGGCTAAATCAAAAGCCAACATTACGGTGGAAAAATTTAAGTTCTCTTATCATCGGGAAATCTCATCTTTAAAGTAAGTGTTCCGGCCAAAGATTTTAGTCTATTTGCTGTAAGAATTTTGGCCGGATATTTAATTAAGGAGTTCAGCGAAGAAAAGAAACCGGACTCCGATTGCACTGCCTTCTAACCCTGTCCCGGCCTCTTCCCTCGCAGGGAGCTGGAACCCTGAACCGGGGAGCGCGTAGGCTCTCCTCTTCAGTTCTCGTTACTGACGCAACGCTCTCCAGGTCCGAATCTGCGTCGATTCGGCACCCGTGCGGGTCAGCTTGTGCTTGTTGTTGTTGTTGTTGTTGGCAGTCGTAGTGCAACTGACATGGCCTGCTCCCGCCACGTCAGAGGTGTGACCACTGGCGACACGCAGAGAGGATTTCTCCCCCGTGCCCGCCGGTGGTAGCGGTCACGCCTTCCACCGACGTTTGGTCTGACATCCCAGCCCGAGTTGATTCTCCTGACGACTTTCCATGTAGTCCATGATTGGCTTTTGGGTTCGGGTGGCCACCCCTAGTGTTTTTGCCTCCACCAGGCACCTTAGCCATGACGTGTGTTCGGTATTCTTGACATGCTGGGGCAAGCCAAGTCCGGACCGCGTCTTAGCTAGACACTGCATCGCCTCAAGGGCAAGTGACAGTGCACCGTCCTTAGACGATGCAGTGTCCATTGCCCAGCCAGCACCCTCGAGGAGGGTTCAACTAGAGGATTTTTGCCAGCCATTTGTCCTTTACATTCTCTTAAAATTTTCTTATTTAAAGATTAGACATATGAATGATTTGAAGTAAAACACCTTTTGTTGGATTTGTTTGATCAATTAAAGATGATATTTTTGTAGTTTACAATGAAACTTTTTGATTTCTCCGTCACTGATTGCGTCATGCCCCCTAACTAAGTACAAAGGATTATGGGGCGAACCATAACTCTTTTTGGGTTCGCCAAGGTAGGGAGGGTGAAGACCGAGTTGATCGACAGCTAATCTCTGACACGGTTGTCTAAGGTCCAATGTCCGTCTGTTTTTTAAAGTTCCTCAGTGTTCCACATTTTACTTTTCTTTGATACGTGCACTTAACTTTGTGTGCAGTTGTTTCTATGCAAAGGAGAAAGGAAGAACCCCACCCCATCCGTCGAGCTGTGTCCGAGCATCGCAAGAAGTGCACAATCCCGATCTCCCATGTGGCTGGTAATCCAATGCCCAACACGTGTGGCCGAAGCGGAAGACTAATTTAATTTGTTGTCTAATGCATAACGCTACCACGAATCCAATAGAATTTTGTTAATTTAAATTTCCCATTAGTAACTGATTTTTTGACCCCGTCTTTTAATAGAGTAAGGGGGTCTTTAGTTTGTCAGAAGCGAGTGTGCGTACAGGCAGAAGTCCGTCTGTCCGTCTGTCCGTCCGTATGAACACCTGGATCTTTTAAACTCAAGAGCTAGAGACACCAATTTGGATGTAGTCCGTTTTTTCGCGAGCAGTCAGTTTTTTAAAATTGTTGCCACGCCCCTTACCGCCCCGAATGAGCAAAACCAGCACACCTGAATTTGTGTTTTAGGCGATTCTCAGTACTGTGCACTTAGGAGCACAAATTTTGGTTCAGGTTCTTAGAGACAGCCTTGTTTTCTTCAAAATTTTGAGCTGCCACGCCCCCTTTTCTCATAGGAACTAAAACACTCTCCAATTTCATGCCTTTCTGCAGGCTTAATCAATAGTACAGTGTTGTTTTAACTCGCTTAGAGACTTCTTTTCTACTTTCCTGAAAGTGGCATCAAATCCTTTCAAACAAGAGAGAAATTTCGGTTCAAAGTGCTGTTTTTTACTGCAATCACTGCTGCGCGCAACACATACAACAAACACAGAACTACAACTTGTTCGAACGTTTTCTCTGCCTGCTTTGGCGGCAGCGCTGCCCGGGCCGCTGGCCGCGCCGACTGCTTCTCCACTTTTGAGCACACTACTATTGCAATAATCGGAAGAATGTAGAAGAGGAGTGTGGTGCAACTGGTAGAGTTGCGGCGCAATTGGAACCTTCGTTGGATCGCGGGTTCGAATTGACAATGACAGTTTTTTTTTTATTTTTTAATTTTATTCATTAATTTTCTTTTAATTTTTTTTTTTATTTCTTTATTTTTTAATATGGGCACTATTGGGAGTAGGGGTCTTTTCAGTCGGTGATGCTGTAGCCTTTCTTACTTGTTTTCTTGGGTTTGGATTTTTGGAGTAATAAAGTTTTGTTTTTTTTCTGTTGCATTTACAAACTTGTTTTTTTTTTGTGGTTGGTTTGGTTTTTTGTTTTCATTTTTTCCTGGTTTGTTTTTTTTTGTTTATCGGTGTACGTGGAGGTCTTTAGTTTGTTAGTAGATTTTACTTTGTTATTTTTGGGACTTTTTCACAAAGTTTGGTTGAAATCTTGTTGTGTTTATTTAGTAGTTTTTCTGTTTAGGTGTTTTTTGAAATAATAGTGCGGCTTATTTTTACTTTTCGTTTTTTGTCTTCGTCAGTGAAGGATGGTGTCCTCGGGCGCTTGGTTGTTGTACTACGTTAGAGTTTCTTCTAACAAGTTTTTTCAAATTCTGGTAAGCGTAATGTTCTTGCCTGGTATTTTTTTTTTATTTCTCTGTTTTTGGTTTAGCCAAACAAGTGGTTGGATGGGGTTTTACGTAGAGTAAGTCGGGCAAACATGGCTAAAATTCTCTCTTATTTTCGAAGTCGGTGGAAAATGGGTTTTTGTGAGAGCAGCTATGGGGTAGTTGTAAGAATTGTGATGGTAATTGGTCGGACGTATAGTATTCAAGCAGTTTTTGGTTTTTTTGTTTTTGCACCTTTTTTTTAAGTTGTTCACGTGGCGGTTAGGTATTTCTACACAAGGCGAATATTTTTTCCTTTGGTGTTTTTGGTTTGGAAGTTGTTGGCAAAGATTTTGTGGGTTGCTTTTTCCTCGTGATGGTTTGCTTTCGAGTTTTGTGCATTTATGTTAGGGTTCTAACGAGTGGTCGTTTTCGTTTCAAGGATTAAAGTCCAGTTTTTGGATGTTGGGGGCATTTTAACCAAAAGGTTGGTTTTGTTTCTTTAGTTGAAAAAGCTGTTTTTGGTATATGTGGGTCAGTTGTGATCCTTTTGCAAGGTTTGTGGTGAACTGTTTTCAGTTTTAGTATTTCTCTGCGGTGGTTTTTTTTTTTTTTTTAGGTTTCGATAGTCGTCTTACGAAACTTTTCTTTACCTGTGCTCCGTTTCTTTGGAAATCCAAATGGTGAGTTAGGCGAGTTGATTTGCGATTTCCTTTTTTTTTGATGTTGACTTCTCGTCGTTTGTGATACTTGGTCGCTTTTGGTTGGGTCTTCGTTTTAGTTGGTGACATGCTGTCTGGTGAAAGTCAATTTCACTTCTGTTGTTCTAAACTTAAAGTTTTGGTTAGTTTCGATTTTTCTTTCGTTCAGATGATTTCTTGGTTTGTTTCATTTAGTTCGTTGTTATAGCGTTTAACAGCTTATCATTTGACGGGGCGGTCAAGGTGATCGTCTTTCCAGCCATTCGATTCGCTTCGCTTTCGCTGACGGACGTGTTTTACATCGCTTCTATTTGTTTTCAAGTTTTCCTCGTTTAAATCAATTTTCGGCTTAATTCTTTGCAATTGAGGTACATCGGTTGTGTTGTCACACATTGTTTTATACTTTCAAAGCCAATTTTAATAATTTTTGTGTTCAAAGCAACAACATCCACAGCTAAATTCTGTTTACCTATTTCTGCGTTTGTTTGTCGCTGTGAAATTGTTCTTGTAATTTTACGCCGTTGCTTGTACTAACAATTTGTTTGTGTAAACATTATCTCGGCGTTATCTTGTGCTCTCATCGTGCTCTCTTCTATACTTACGCTCCCGTCGCGCTCTCACCGCGCTCTATTATCTTATTTTTGGTGTTGGCCGGTAATTCCGTTTTCTTGTTTCGGTCGCCACGCCCGCGCATAATTTACAAAAGCAAAAGCATTGCATTTGTTATTGTCGTAAGTAAACATAAGTAGCTTGCACATTAACCCTAACTTGCCTTCTTATTTTTTTCAACTAATCTATTATTTCAACAGTGCTTATTAGCTATATATTCTTTTTTATTATATTCATTGCTTATATTAATTACTTCAACCATGTATGTCTGCTATAACTAAATTGCCAGGTGCGAACAAACGTGAAGGTGGGTTTTGTTTGCTGCTGGCTGTGTGAAAACGTTTCACATGAAAAATGTGCAGGCCTAACGGCCGAATTGTCGATCTGTTGAGTCCAAATCAGGTTTAAAATGGACATGTGAAGATGTAGGGATGTCGAGAGAGACATTATGAGCTTCATGCGATACACTAAAAGAGGCTTTGGGGACCTATTTGGCAGATTTAAAAGTCTGTCCGATAGTTTCTCAGCTTTGGACAAGGAGTTTAAAGACCTAAAAGTCTTAAATGATTCGCAAAGCGTAAAAAGGCCAATTTTAGATTGTCGATTGGCCCTAACGAACTTTCAGTCCCACATCACATGCCAACAACGTCCGCACCTTCCCTAATCAATTTTTCATCCCCATCCCCAAATATTAACGCTAGTGGTGACGACAACTTTATTTTACCCACAGAAGTTGTCGCCACGATTCCCGAAGTTATTGTTTCTGATTCGTTAACTGTCAATACTGTTGCAGTTGGCGAAACAAGCAATGAGTCTATCAGAGCTGTTGCTTCTTCGGAAGTAATTACAGTGTCTGATAAAAAGATCTTGTAGGTGTTCCACCAAAGAAACAATTATTTGTTTCCAGGCTTGCCCCTGATACCACATCGGATGATGTCAAGGCCTTTATTCAGGCTAAATCAAAAGCCAACATTACGGTGGAAAAATTTAAGTTCTCTTATCATCGGGAAATCTCATCATTTAAAGTAAGTGTTCCGGCCAAAGATTTTAGTACTATTTGCTGTAAAGAATTTTGGCCGGATCATTTAATAATAAAGGAGTATACAGCGAAGAAAAGAAACCGGACTCCGATTGCACTGCCTTCTAACCCTGTCCCGGCCTCTGTTTCCGGAAAAAACTAACTTCCTCCCTCTCGTTTGCCTATCAAAATGTTAGAGGGCTTCGTAGTAAGCTTAGCAATATGTATTTAAATAGTCTTTCTTTTCCATTTCATGTCGTGGCCTTTTCTGAAACATGGTTAAAGCCCGACGTTTTAGACTCTGAAATCCTTTCCAATAAATTCTCTATCTATAGAAAAGATCGTACATCTCGCCGAGGCGGTGGTGTGCTTATTGCCGTTGATGTAAACTATTCCTCGGAAGAAGTAACAATCGATGGCTCTGTAGATATTGAATTTGTTGCTATTAAGTTATGCCTAAATAACATTTGTTTTTACATTACTTGCTCCTATATACCTCCTTCTTCTGACTCTTCTCTTTACTTATTACACGTTTCTGCTATTAAATCAGTTTCCTCTATGTGTTCTGATCGTGACTTTCTTATAGTTCTTGGCGATTTTAATATTGCTGGTACTACATGGATCTCGTGTCCCGACTCTGCCGTGTTGAACCCCACGACGCAGCACGAGTTTCTTGACGAGCTGTTTGGAATTTCATTGGTTCAGATCAATGATATTCCAAACTCTTTAAACAGAATGCTTGATTTGATTTTTGTTTTGGATCCATCCTGTTTTTCTGTATCCCGCATCAAACCCTTATCTAATCCTGAAGATCCTTATCACCCGACTTTGGAAGTGTTGATAGATTTACCTGCCCGGGTGACCCGTACTAGTAGTAAACCTACTAAACGATCCCGTCAGTTTCGGAAAGCCGACTTTAACAAGTTGAATGTACTGCTATCCCAGACTGACTGGTCCCGGCTGTTCATGTGTAGCGATATGGATAGTGCAATTACAACCTTTTATTATACCTTGAATTCCTTACTTGATGTCTGTGTTCCGCTTTGTGTTCCAACTAGGTCTAACAAGCCTGTTTGGTTTACCCGCGAACTAACATTGCTTAAAAATAGAAAGTCTAAATTTTATAAGAGATTCAGGGAAACTGGCTCTTCCTTGTATCTTTCTCGATATCTAATTGCTCGATCTGATTTCTATGTTCTGAATGACCGTTGTTATAAGGATTACCTTACTGACTGTGGGCAACAGTTCCGAAGGAATCCTAGACGGTTTTACAACTTCGTTAATTCGAAGCGTAAATCATCAACGCTTCCATCTAGTGTAGTCTTTGAAAGAGAAAGTGCTAATTCGGATCAGGCTATCGCCGACTTATTTGCCGACTTTTTTCAAACTACTTATAGTATGCACGAGTATAAATCTGATTCACCCTACCCTTATCATTTAAATTCCTTCAATAGTAATTTTACACCAGTCATCACCGAATGTTCGCTTTTATCTAATTTAAAGTCTACTAAATCTGTTTTTTCACCTGGTCCAGACGGAGTCCCTGGCTGTGTGCTGAAAAACTGTGCGGATGGCCTTTTAAAGCCCCTGTATAAACTATTTACATTGTCCGTTGAAACATGCTGTTTCCCTGATGTCTGGAAATCTTCTTACATTATTCCTCTTCACAAAAAAGGAAATAAATCCAATGTTTGCAACTATAGGGGTATTTCCAAGTTGTCTGCTATTCCCAAGGCTTTTGAGAAATTAATAACTTCTCAATTGCAACATTTCTGTAGATCCATGATTTCACCCTGCCAGCATGGGTTTGTGAAATATAGATCTACGACCACTAACCTGTTAGAATTTACATATTTGCACTGAAGGGCTTTGAGAGAAAATTGCAAACTGATGTCATTTACACAGATTTCAGCAAGGCTTTCGACTCCGTTAATCACGGCCTATTAATACACAAGCTCAATCTTCTGGGTGTTTCCTATAACTTTATTCTTTGGATATCAAATTACCTAAGTTCTAGAACACAACAGGTTTATTTTAAAAACTCTTTGTCTAAACCTGTTCAAGTTACTTCGGGTGTTCCGCAAGGAAGTCATCTTAGTCCCTTGTTATTTATATTGTTCATAAATGATCTGCCATCTGCGATCAGTTATTCACGTGTACTCATGTATGCCGATGACGTTAAACTCTGTGTTTCAGGTGCAGAGTCTCTTCTTGAGACCAGGTTACAATCGGATCTATGTAGCTTTCAAACTGGTGCCATGTAAATTTATTAAATCTTAACTTTAGTAAGTGTAACGTAATGTCCTTCAGTAGGCGCCTCCCTTTCAAAATAATTACATTCTGAATGGCAACTCTCTTAAAAGAATTGAGTCGGTCACTGATTTGGGTATCCTTATGGATCCTAAGTCAAGTTCGATAAGATGTACAGTCAATTACAAATCGTGCTTTTAGTGTCCTGGGCTTCATAAAGCGCTGGTCGAAAGAATTTAACGATCCCTATTTAACAAAAACACTTTTCACTGCCTTGGTACGGCCTATTCTTGAATATGGATCTTGTATTTGGTCACCTCAATACAGGATTCATCAGGAAAGAATAGAATCTGTACAAAAACAATTTCTTCTTTTTGCTCTAAGGGCTCTCAACTGGAATACTAACATACGCTTACCATCCTATCGTAGTAGACTTTTACTAATTAATCTTCCTTCTTTGTCTGATCGTAGGACAGTTCTCGGGGTAATTTTCTTACACAAACTAATCAATGGTGAAATTGATTCTTCTGAATTACTCAGCCAGATTAGTTTTGCTGTCCCGATTAGACCATCTAGAAACTTTCTTCCAATCTCTCTTCAACCTTGTTCAACCAACTTTTCCACTCATAATCCTTTCCGAGTTCTATGTAGCAACTACAACAAACTTTCTCGAGTTGTAGGTAGTTCTACTTCTACCCCCTTAATTAGAACTTTTTCTGTCACCGTTAGACCTTAATTAAATTAGTTTAATAGTCTAAGATGTTTTGTATTTCGTTTTTAGCTATTTTATGTTCTAATAAATAAAGTCGTTTCGCGTTTATCGTTCGCCGTACGTTATGCGGTGTGCCCTCGGTCGGTTGGGCGGGAGGTGGCTGCAGTTTTTGCAGGGTTCCGCGCGCTAACAAGCACGTTGCTTGGTGTTGCTGGGCCACTTGAATGTACTGTCCCGTTAGTACATCAACGTCCAAATATAATTTAGGATAACTGTTTTCTTTTTGTAATCGATTTTTGCTTCGCATGATTCTAGATATTCTCTACCTAGTAGAATATCGTAGTTATCTGAGAAGTCGTATAGATAAAATGTCTGGTGAGTGGGACAAAGTTTGCTAGGGGCAAAAGATACACAATTTTTTAATTGAATAGTGCCATTTATTGTTTGCACATTCAATTGGCAATTTTTAATAGGAAAGTTAAGGAAATTTTTTTTTATAATATTGATGGACGAACCTGTGTCAATTACACAGTTAAAGTGCTGTCCATTCATAACTACTCGAATGAAAGGATTCATTCTTCTTGGTCCGAGGCTCCTTGATGAAAATTTTCGGAAATTTCCATTTTGGAGTGACCACTTGTATTTTCTCGCTGTCTCTTAACAGGAGGATTCGAAGGTCTTTGGTTTTGGTTGTGGTAATTCATTTGGTTTTGTGATCTAGCTTGATCAAGATTTTGCCTGAATTCTTTATATAATGCTTGATTACTCACAGCATTTTCTTTTGGTTTACTGATTGGGTTTGAATGGTTTGAATAATTAGGACTTGGATAATAATTTTGATTATTTCCCTTTCCACGGTTGTCATTATTAGGTTTTTTGTATTTTGGATTTTCGTTATTTTGGTTAGTACGTTCGTTAAAGCCATTTTCGTAAAGTCCTTCACGTTGAGCTACTTATTTAAGTTTAGAAATAGTGGTAATGTCATGTCTAGCTAAAGTCATGAATATTCTGTCAGGTAGTTTCCTGGTGATAACGTCTTTAATCGTATTGTTCATTGCGTTTGTGTATAAGATTGTGTTTTGTGGTTTGTTTTCCAACATAAGCTTATTAGATATAACAAAAGACTTATAATCTAATTCTTCTACAAACTTACGGATACTATTATTATAATTGGTGTTGTATAGACGTCTCAATAATTCCTCATATGGTGTTTGTGTTTTAAATTCGTCTATCAGGGCACTCCTCAGGTCTCTCCAGTTGGTGGCTGCTGACAGTTGGGAAACACGTTGGGCTGCTCCAGATGTCTGCATTTCTATTGCTCCGAATAGAACGCTGTGCTGTCTTACATCTTGGGTCGGGTACAGTTGCATAATGAAGTCAATCCTTCTTATAAAGGCGGTGAGTTCCACCGTTTTTCCATCGAAGATGTGCACTTGACGTATCTGTCCTAATGCTTGCTTGAGGTGCATCTCAGAAATTTCCATCGCTGCTGTTGTTTTTATTTTGTTGTGTAATTTTTTTTTTATTAATTTCAGTTTTTTTGGATTTAAATCAGTTTATGTATTTTTTTTTTTCACAAAAATATTTGATGTTGATAGTCACTTCAGGGTTTTGTTCACTTTTGTTGGGTTGTAAGGATCTTACGTTTACAGGGATCAATTTAATGATGTGTAAAGTCTGGAAATAAGTCCTTATTTACAGTTGTTAAAAATAGTTCACAGGATCTATTTATTAACAGAACACTGGTGTATTGCAAGTTTAGCGGGTTATTCTTAATATGGCAATTATGTTTTCGATGGCGGTCGTACTTTCTCTGTGAGCCACGATTAATAATTGGGTTGTTAAGTTTTAGCACACGCGTTGATTATTTTGCGGATATCAGAAAATTGTTTTTCCAAAATTGTAATGTTCTGAACCGGATCACTTTTTGCAGAAAATTTGCGTGTTAAATCCTAGAGTCACTTGGTCGTGCAAGAGTCTCTATAAGTGGATCTCAAAGGACCGATTTCTGTTACTTGGATATTTCCCGATATCCTACCGGCTGCGCCAATAACGTAGTTTGTAAGTTGGTTATTCAAAAAAAAATATAATTTATTTTTATTGAACCGAAGCTACGGAGTACAGATATAAATCTAGATTATCTTCAAGAGATTGAGATTTAAGAGAATTCTGCTAGCCAGGATTTGTGCAACGTCAGCAGTTTCAACCCCAATGGTGGGAATAGCGATTCTGGCGAATTGTTTATGATACTTGATAGGTTCGTGGGAAGCCAGAATTGTTATTGTCACCATTTGATTATTTTAGAATGTTTAGCTTAAACCTGTGGGAATGGAATGTGTAACATAAATGAGAAGTGTCAGCTAGGCATATTGTATGGGTACGTATGTCTCTACATATGTTACTATATATATATATAGCAGAGGTTTGCATACGTAAACCCACACAAAACGCCTAGCTCGTTCACTTTTGGAAATTTGGTTTAAATCGTACAAAAGACACAGAAAATTTTCATACTAAGCATTTTCAACCGATTGTTCCTATGGCAGCTATATGATATAGTTGTACGATCCGGATAAAATTTGGTCGGCAGATGGATAATGATAACAAATGCGTATTGCGTGAATTTGGTTCAAATCGTACAAGAGACACAGAAAATTTTCATACTAAGCATTTTCAACCGATTGTTCCTATGGCAGCTATATGATATAGTTGTACGATCCGGATAAAATTTGGTCGGCAGATGGATAATGATAACAAATGCGTATTGCGTGAATTTGGTTCAAATCGTACAAAAGACACAGAAAATTTTCATACTAAGCATTTTCAGCATTTTGAACCGATTGTTCCTATGGCAGCTATATGATATAGTGGTCCGATCTGGATGAAATTTGGTTTGCACACGGGATTTTATGCCAAATGCATATGGAGCGAATTTGGTTAACATAGCTCAAAAAAAATTTTTTTTTAATCCGATTGTTGCTATATGATGGGAGCTATATGATATAGTCATCCGATCTGTCTGATTTTAACAAATGTTCTGCGTGCAAAGGGAATACACATCTGTGCCAAGTTTCATCAAGATAGCTTTAAAACTGAGAGACTAGTTCGCATAGAAACAGACGGACAGACAGACGGACAGACGGACATGGCTATATCGACTCGGCTATTGATGCTGATCAAGAATATATATACTTTATGGTGTCGGAAACGTCTCCTTCAATGCGTTACAAACTTCGTGACAAAAACAATATACCCTCTGCAAGGGTATAAAAAAATAAAAAGTTTACAAAACAAAACAACATGACAACAACAGCAACGATGGAACTTTCCGAGATGCACCTAAAACAAGCACTAGGACAGATACGTCAAGTGCCCATCTTCGATGGAAAAACAGTGGAACTGACAGCCTTTATAAGGAGAATCGACTTTATTATGCAACTCTACCCAACCCAAGACGTAAGACAGCACAGCGTTCTATTCGGAGCAATAGAAATGCAGACATCTGGAGCAGCCCAACGAGTTTCACAAATGACAGCAGCCACCAACTGGAGAGACCTGAGGAGTGCCCTGATCGACGAATTTAAGACGCAGACACCATATGAGGAACTACTGAGACGACTATACAACACAAACTACAATAATAGTATCCGTAAGTTCGTAGAAGAATTAGAATATAAGAGTTTTGTTATATCGAATAAGCTTATGTTGGAAAATCAACCACAGAACACAATTCTTTATACAAATGCAATGAATAACACAATCAAAGACGTAATTACAAAGAAACTACCCGACAGAATATTTATGACTTTAGCAAGACATGACATTACAACTGTTTCAAAATTAAAACAAGTAGCTCAACGCGAAGGACTTTTCGAAAATGGTTATACTGAACGTTCAAACCAAAATAATGACAATTCAAAGTACCAGAAACCCAATTATAACGACAACCGTGGAAAGGGAACCAATCAAAATTATTATCCAAGCCCAAATTACTTAAACTACTCTAAACCAACCTATAAACCAAAAGAAAATGCTGAAAGTAATCAAGCATTATTTAAAGAATTTAAACAAAATCTTGATCAAGGTAGATCACAAAACCATATGAATTACCACAATCAAAACCAAAGACCTTCGAATCCTCCTGTTAAGAGACAGCGAGAAAGCACAAGTGGTCACTCCAAAATGGAAATTTCCGAAAATTTTCATCAAGGAGCCTCGGACCAAGAAGAATGAATCCTTTCATTCGAATAATTATGAATGGACAGCACTTTAACTGTGTAATTGACACAGGTTCGTCCATCAATTTAATAAAACAAAATTTCCTAAGTTTTCCAATAAAAAATTGCCAATTAAATGTGCAAACAATAAATGGCACTATTCAATTAAAGAATTCCGTGTCATTTGCACCAAGTAAACTTTGTCCCACTCACCAAACATTTTACATACACGACTTCTCAGATAATTAAGATATTCTACTAGGAAGAGAATATCTAGAATCATGCGAAGCAAAAATCGATTACAAAAATAAAACAGTTATCCTAAATGAACATTCATTTCAAATGAGATATGATCGTGAGGGTTCTGTTAAGGACAAGACTGCATTTCAATGCCTTGATCCGCCCCGTACAAATGATATAGCTGTTAATTACGCTATAAACAACGAACTAAATGAAACAAACCAATTTGGATTAGATCATCTGAACGATGAAGAAAAATCGAAACTAACCAAAATTCTTTATGAGTTTAGTGACATTCAGTACAAAGAAAGTGAAAATTTGACTTTCACCAGTACAATTAAGCATGTCATCCAAACCAAACATGAAGACCCAATCCAAAAGCGACCATATAAGTATGCGCAAACATTCGACAAAGAAGTCGACAAACAAATCAAAGAAATGATTGAACAAGGTATCATTCGCAAATCAAACTCGCCTTATTGCTCACCAATTTGGATTGTGCCAAAGAAACGTGATGCATCAGGTAAAGAAAAGTTTCGTATAGTTATCGACTATCGAAACCTTAATGAAATAACAATTGATGATAAATATCCTATTCCGGTCATGGATGAAATACTAGACAAACTTGGAAAATGTCAGTATTTTACCACCATTGACCTTGCAAAAGGATTTCATCAGATTCAAATGGACCCACAAAGTATACCAAAAACAGCTTTTTCAACTAAAAACGGACATTACGAATACACTCGAATGCCTTTTGGGTTGAAAAATGCCCCCGCAACATTTCAACGTTGCATGAACAATCTGTTAGAAGATTTAATCTTTAAAGATTGCCTCGTATACATGGACGACATAATAGTGTATTCCACTTCATTGGAAGAACATCTATTATCGTTAAAAAGGGTATTCTCAAAACTACGAGAAGCTAATTTGAAATTACAACTAGACAAATGCGAATTTATGAAAAAAGAAACCGAATTCCTTGGACACATAATTACAACAGAGGGAATTAAAGCAAACCCAACAAAAATCTCTGCCATACAAAAATTTCCAATACCAAAAACAACAAAAGAAATAAAATCATTTTTAGGCCTTTGTGGTTATTATAGAAAATTCATTCCAAACTTCGCACACGTTGTAAAGCCAATGACTCTAAAATTAAAAAAAGATGCAATCATAAAAATCAAAGATCCAAATTACATTTCTGCTTTTGAAAAATTAAAAGTACTCATAACGTCCGATCCAATATTAGTTTATCCAAATTTCGAGAAACCATTTTGTCTCACAACTGATGCCAGCAACATTGCCATTGGAGCTGTTCTGTCTCAAAATCAAAAACCCATTTGTTTCGCAAGTAGAACTCTAAATGAACATGAAATTAATTATGCAGCAATTGAAAAAGAACTTTTAGCCATCGTTTGGGCAACTAAATATTTCCGATCTTATCTCTACGGCAGAAAATTCGAGATCCTCAGTGATCATAAACCACTTGTTTGGCTTAATAATATTAAAGAACCAAACATGAAATTGCAACGTTGGAAAATCAAATTAAATGAATTTGATTATCACATTAAATATGTACCAGGCAAAGAGAATTATGTTGCAGACGCTTTATCCAGAATTAAAATTGAAGAAAACTTGTTAGGAGAAACTCCTGACGTAACAGTAGCAACAATACATAGCGCCCAAGAGGACAACCAGTCCCACATTTCACTGACTGAAAGACCAATAAATTATTTTAAAAGACAAATAGAATTTGAAAAAAGTAACATAAATAACGTATCCGTAACTAACTATTTTCATAAAACAAAAATTTTAATAAAATATGTTGATATGACACCTAATCATGCTAAAGAATTAATTAAAGAATACTTATGTTCTAAGAAAAGTGTCATATATTTCAGCAACGAAGCCGATTTTCTTACTTTCCAAAATGCTTTCGTTGAAATAATAAGTCCCGATAATATAACAAAAGTAATGAGATCTACTAACAAACTAATAGACCTCCAAACGTACGCCGAATTTAAAGAATTCATAATAAATACACATCAAAAGTTATTACATCCAGGAATAGAAAAAATGACATTATTATTTAAAGAAAAATATTATTATCCAGATTACCAAAACTTAATACAGAATATAATTAATGAATGTAAAGTTTGTAACATAGCAAAAACAGAACATAGAAACACTAAATTAGCTTTTGAATTAACTCCAGAAACCCATAATCCCAGAGAAAAATATGTCATTGATTTCTACATGGTAGACAACAAACAATTTCTATCTTGCATAGACCTATATTCCAAATACGCAACTTTAATAGAAGTAAATGGTCGAGATTGGCTAGAAGCTAAAAGAGCTCTTTTAAAAGTATTTAATGACATGGGTAAACCAATCGAAATAAAAGCAGATAAAGACTCAGCATTTTTGTGCACCGCACTACAAATTTGGTTAAAATCAGAAGACGTAAATATAACAATCACAACTAGTAAAAACGGCATTTCAGATATAGAAAGATTTCATAAAACAGTGAACGAAAAATTAAGAATTGTCAATTCTGACACAAATCAGGAAGATAAGCTAACTAGATTCGAAATAATACTTTACACTTATAATCATAAAACTAAACATAATACGACTGGTAGAACACCAGCAGATATTTTCATTTACGCAGGAACTCCTGAGTATGAAACACAACTAAACAAGAAAAACAAAATGGAAAGACTTAATGAAAATAGAGCCGAATTTGAAATAGACACTAGATACAGAGAATCACCATTAGTAAGATCTAAATCGACAAACCCTTTTAAACAAACAGGAAAAATAACACAAATAGATGATAAACATTATGAAGAAGTAAACAGAGGTAGAAAGATAACTCATTATAAATCAAAATATAAAAAGAAGAAAGTAACTAATAAAAGTAAATACGATAATTCCAGATCAACCAATAACCCGAATCAAGATAATAACACTTCATAACTTATCAACCCTAAAAAAATAAAATATGCTTCTTTTATTTTAAAAAAAAAAAAAAAAAAAATAAAAAAAAAAGAAAAAAAAAAAAAATTTTGATCATTTCCCATATACCACGCGAAATTACAAATACCGCACTATACGACATTATTCCATACCCTGACGAAAATAAAAACATTTTAACTGAAACTATACATGACACTTACTACTTACAAAATAATAAAGCATTTACCGCAACAAATAAAGATTTAGTTATGAACAAATGTATTATTGGAATATTAAAACAAAATAAAACAGAATGCAGATATGCAAAAACACACATAAAAACTATGAAATCAAGTATGTAGAACCAAATATTATGTTAACATGGAACTTACCGAAAACTGTATTAAATCAAAATTGTATCAATAGAGAAATAATTATTGAAGGAAATAATATGATAAAAGCCCTAAATTGTTCACTCCAACTAGATGAAATATTAATAACCAACACTATGTTAGATTACACACAAACAGTTTATATAAATAATAATGTAACTAAATTAGAACCATTGTCATATGTTCAAACCAAAGAAATTATATTACAGCAAACAAAATTGTATAACATGTTCCAAATAATAACAATAACAGCATTAATAATAATTTTTATTGCATTAATATTGTACACTATCTTTAAATATAAGAATATTCCAAGAAAAATTATTGTAAATTATAAGAACAAAAACCAATCAACCCCAAACATACAATTAAATATTCAAAAAGATACAGAGTTAAGTCAAAATGAAATTGAACTTGAAGAAATTGTATTAGATCCAACATTATATCCAAAATTAACCGCCTGAGGACAGGCTCATTTCTTAAGGATGGGGAAGTAACATATGTAGAGACATATGTACCCACACAAAACGCCTAGCTCGCACTTTTCATTTATATTACGCATCTCATTCCCACAGAGTTAAGCTAAACATCATAAAATAATCAAGTGGTGACAATAACAATTCTGGCTTCCCACGACTTATCGAATATCATAAACAATTCGCCAGAATCGCTATTCCCACCATTGGGGTTGAAACTGCTGACGTTGCACAAATCCTGGCCGACAGAATTCTCTCAATCTCAATTCTCTCAATCTCTTTAAGATCGAGATCACTTTGTTTACATAAGAGCCAAAAGCTCCAAAAGTCTAAAGTCCAAAGCATAAAAGCTCAAAGCCGAGGTTTGTTATACGTCTGCAGAACATAGCATAAGTTAGTCTAGATTTACATCTGTACTCCGTAGCTTCGGTTTAATAAAAATAAATTATATTTTTTTGAACAACCAACTTACGAACTACGTTATTATATACATATATATATATATATTGCTGCATATCACTAGGCAGTTTCGTTGGATTTTTTTCAAGTCGACATTTTAAACTTATAATTAAGAATTAAGAATTGTAAACTCTGACACAAATCACGAAGATAAATTAACTAGATTCGAAATAATACTTTATACTTATAATCATAAGATTAAACATAACACGACTGGTAGAACACCAGCAGATATTTTCATCTACGCAGGAACTTCTGTGTATGATACAAAAAGAAAAAGAACAAGTAAGAAAGGCTACAGTCGATCGAGCCGACTGTAAAAGACCCCGTACTCCCATAGTATTGCATTTTATTTAAATTAAAATTTTCAAATGAAATTTAAAAAATTAAAATGAAATATTTACATTTTGAATTAAAATTAAAAAATAAATAAATTACAATGTCATCGTCAGCACTCGAACCCGCGATCCATGCGAAGGTTCCACATTGCGCCGCAACTCTATCAATTGCACCACACCCCTCTTCTATCATTCTTCCGATTATTTCCTATAAGTATGTGCACACATACATATGTGTGTATGTATGCATTGGTCGGCGCGGCCAGCGGCTCCGGGCAGCGCTGCCGCCAGCAGGTAGAGAAAACGTTCGAACATATGTTTGTATGTTTCTGTGTTTGTTTGTATGTGTTGCGCGCTGAGTGATTTTGTTTTAACTTCGACTTTGAGTAATTTTTGTTGTTTGCTTGATTGTGCATTTCGGAGTTGAGTATCTAAGATGTCTGGAGGCATAAGCGGGTTTTCGATAGAAAGGGGTGGGTAAAATTTTGATTATAAGCTTTCTGACCTTGTGCTTAGTGAATCTGGTTCTTTTCGAGGTGTGTCTGGTTATTGTCATTGCGGGGGGGAAGGGGGGGCATTTAATATTGATTGCCTACAAAATAAGGCTTTGGTGTTTTCTTGTAGAAGAAGGGTTCAGGGGAGGGAAGAGGGTGGCTATATCGACTGGTGTTGATGCTGATAAGAATATATATACTTTTGGGGTGGCACGCCTCTTCTGTGTTACGAATCTGTTCTGACAAACTTAATAGATTTACTCTTTTTTAAAGAGTAGGGGTAAAACAAAATAGAAAGACTTAACGAAATAGAACCGAGTTTGAAATAGATACTAGATATAGGGAATCGCCATTAGTAAAATCTAAATCCACAAACCCATTTAAACAAACAGGAAATATAGCACAAATAGATGACAAACATTATGAAGAAGTTAACAGAGGTAGAAAAATAACTCAATATAAATCAAAATATCAGAAGAAGAAAGTAACTAATAAAAGTAATTGATAATTCCAGGTCAACAAATAACTCGAATCACGATTTAACTCTTCATAATTTACCAACTCTAATTATAACTTCATGATACTTTACCTTATTCCCCAATAAAAGGACAGAACTTGGAAATCAATCCAATTAACTTAAGAATGGATATCTTTTTTCAAACAGGAACATTGAATTTACTCTAAATTAGTATCACTATTTAACTATCAATATAACAAAAACTGAAGAAACTTATAATAATCTTATGAAACAAACAAAAGAATTTGAAGCACTACCCAAATAATCTTAACAGAAAAACTGGTAGAGAAATTAACGGTTAAGACTAGTAAAACGTATAAAAGAGGACTTGTAAATTTCATGGGAACTTTTTATAAATACCTTTTCGGAACTCTAAATCAAGAAGACAAAGAAGAATTGCAATCAAAGATAGACAACCTTTCAGAAAATATGTTCAAGCTAATGAATTAAATGAAGTAATAAAAGCCGTTATAAAGGATGATTAGAAATTGTACCTTGTTTTGGTTCAGGCGTAATAAACCAATGTGATGTTCCGGCGAGAGCGGTAGGGGGAGGTTCTGGTTCTAGTCATTCGGGAGTGCGGGGGGTGGTTGTACTTCTCGTCGGTATAAAGTTTGTTGGGCAAAAGTAAAAGAGGAGCTCTATCCCAAACTGGAAAAATCACCATGGCCAAACAACAAAACGAAAAAAAAAGAAAGTCCTTTGCTAAAAGAGGGAGGTCTATGGTGTCAGTTGTGTAATGGTCGTATATAAGCAAAGAATTTCAAAGATGCAAACTAAAGATACAAAACATGCAAAACGAGTGATCAATAGCAACAAGTATCAAAAGCTTTGATTTCGCGCACATTATCCGAAAGCTTTATCCGAGAGCTTTGACCCAGTTCTGCAACCGCAGCATAAGCTTGGCTGCTGCATAAAAGCTTCTAAGCTGCGACGATGCTAATTATGTTGCTAAGCAGCGAGCCAACTTTGCACATTGGTGAGAGAGCTTTGTATTTTTTCATTGGAATTGGACGCTATAAATTCTAATTGGAGGCCAAAATTGTTCTTTTCCGCCTTTGAAGCCAGCCAAGTTCAGTGCTAGTGTGTTTATTAAATTTCGCGGTCGTAAATTAAAGGTTAGATTGTTGCAATCTAATCTGTAAGCTGCGTTGGATTAATCCGCAGCCATCGACGTATTTGGACCTTAGGAGTCTCAAATTTAAGATATTGAATTTGCTTAATAAAAGGTATGCCATCGATTGGATATTTCTTTAGCAAATATCAGTCATATTAATTGGTTTTTTCGTTTCTCAGCCGGGGGTTGAGCATAATACGTTCCCCCCTCCGCATCATTGCTTTTGGCAATCAAAGCCTGATATTGCCAGCAATTGGTGCGGGCCTAATAATTTCTTTGGAGTGCGTTATACGCGCACCAGTATTATCTGTTTTGGATATCTGTTGCGGAACCCGATCTTGGAGTGCACAGTGACTCTGCCAGCCACTCCAAGGACAGGCTTGTCCCCTGCAAAGTGCCTCCAGGAAAACTGAACCGTCTTGTGACCAAGATCCCGTATCATCGATCTCAGATCCAAGTGTCGTGCTAGTGATTTAACCTAAATCTAAATCTTTAATATAAACGAAACGTCTAAAGTTTGGCAAGAACCCTAACCAGACATAGCGAAAATTTTGCATATATTGGTGCCACATATTAACGTACAATGATAAAAAGAAAAGAAAAGTAATTGAAAAAAAGAGTAATTAAAGTTAATTAAATTGAATTGAAAGTTGCTTGAAATGTCTGTTAGAAAAGAAAATTAAAAAAAAATATATATTATATATTGTTATAAAATCAAATGGGTTCTTTGTGCACCAAATCGTTCAATATCGCATGTACAATTTAAAAAAACAAAATACTAACCTAACCTGTTACATCAAACGACACCACCGATGGAAGGCCTTTCAACGTTGGAATTTTTGTCATGTAAGTGCATAAAAAATGATTTCAGTCAATCTGAAACACCTGTGGACTTAACCTAAGTCACCTTTCTAACCTTTTTCAATATTGCATACTAACTTACAAGCGATATTTTTGCAAATCTATAAAAAGTAACAGAGTGCAGAATTAAAAAAAGAAAAACTAACTAAAAATGTAATGAAAAATATTTGAATTAACAGTGCACAAAGAAAATTGAACAAAGAGAAAAAATTCTCTTTTAATCAAAAAAAAACAAACAAAAAAAATTGTAAAAATTTAGGAAAAAATATATAAATATACACAAAGAAATTTAAATGCACTAAAGTAAAGAAACAAAAATATGTAAAAATTAGAAAGAACATAAAACAAACATTTCAAACTACATTCATTCGCCTGAAGAAAAAAAAAATTTTAATTTAAAGCTCTGTTTAAGTAAACAACCATTCAGTGCAATGGAATTAAATCTTTTGTAAAATTTTTGAAACAAAGAAAAAAAAATTAATAAGAATTAATGTCATAAACTAAAACCAAAACTTATAAGTATGTATAAATAATTAGCGTTGATAGATATACAAAACAAAAACGAAACAACACAATGAATTCTTAAGAAAAAACAATTGTAATCTGAAAGAAAAATGTCAACTGAAAAGAAAAGAATTTAAGCCTGTATACACACTGTCGATCAACTATGATAACGTTATTGAATTCACTTTCGAAGGCTCCCTTGTTTCGGATTGAAAATTAGTAATAAATTCAATATTATAATGTTTGCAAATCATTTTGTCTATATTCTGTTCTGAGATGAATTGTATGATGTGTTAGATTTTTACGTTCCTGTGACTTGTTAACGTGATGGGGTAGAAAGCCTTTCTCTTTGGGGATCTTTCTCAACTGTCTTGGAAGGATCATGGTTGGGTAGGGTAGAGAATGCGAGTGTCAACTGACACCATAGACCTCGCCTCTTTTAGCAATAGGATGGGTTTTCCTTTTTTTTTCGTTTTGTTGTTTGGCCATGGTGATTTTTGCCATGTTTGGGAGTACAGCTCCTCTTTTAGTTTTGTAGGGATCCTAACTTAAACTTTATGTACCAAGGACGAGAAGTAGCAACGAACCCCCCCGCACTCCCGAATGAGCTAGGGAACCAGAGGATCCTGCCCCGCTACCGCTCTCGCCCGAACCTCGGACGATGTTGGTTTATTGTACGTCTTGAACGTCGTTCAAAATATAAATGGTCGAAGGTTACATAAATTTTTGGCGCCCAACGTGGGGCAGCTTAACATAACATCCATTTTAATGCTTAGAATTGAGCATTAGTTATTAAATTTACTCATTGATTGGGTATAGTTTTGAGGTTTTTTTTTATAACATATGGCCATTTAGCTGAGTTATTGTTAACTTACTGAATTGCAGCTAGCTGCAACGTGAGTTAGTTTAACTTCCCTTTGAGTGATATTTACTTTATTTTTTTTGTAAGGCTTATGCTGATGTTGAACTGATTGATTTGGTCGTTCTTCCGCATATAGTAATACAATGGTTTAAGTCTGTTAAGAGGTTAACGATGCTGGAGATTCTAAGAAAGAATTCCATGCCGAACTTTCCATGCTGCACTTAACTAATTATAAATGAATGGTAAAAAAAAAAATAAAAATAAAAAAATAATAGAATATAGCGCTAAGATCAGCTATATAAGGATATGTTATGCTCCACACCCAAGCTCATTTTTGTTTTTCGTATGGTTTTTAGTATTTTGTATTTATTTCAATTGTCGTTGGTGAATCTGTCAGATACAATTTCAGAATACTGAATATTTGGCCCAGCTGCAATATCGGTACTGATTGTTCCTCGGAAAGATGTTGCCTCCACAATCGAAATGATCCATAAAAGCTATCAAGTCATACCAAGTGGTTTTAATAGGATTGTTTGAGTAAAGTTGTAAAGTATGATAGAATTTTTGTCTGGAACTTGTGCATATGCCGAAAGTTGCGTATCCTTGCCGATTAATTATGTCGTATGAAACATTTTCTCATAATAATTCTTTAGCCATTTTAGTATCAATAGCCCAATTTAAACACCTTCTTATTGTTTTTAAAATCAAATAGCTTTCACCCCTTTATGTTAACATATAAGTCACACAAGGAACAAAGGAAAGTAATTTCTTTTTTTTTGAAAATAAAATAATGTCTCTAGTTTCTCGAAGTCCACCAAACTCTCAGTCAGTGGAGAAATCTACAAGCTTATGTCGAATTTGTCAGCAAGACATGAACAACACTCAGCAGTGTTATTGCACGCCTTGTACACATAACTTCCATAAACTTTGTTTGGAACAGTGGCTCGAACACCATTTAGAATGTCCTGAATGTAATGCAGAAATAAATCCTGCAAATATAAAATTGGTTATCGGCAACTGCTCGCCGGCTCCAAAGCAAACTGCTGCATCAGCAGCGCCATCAAGTTCAAGAATGGTTACCCGAAATTTATCCAAATCCTTGAACCAAAATCGTAACGTTATCATTCCTAATCCCCCTGAAAGGTCAATGGAAGGTAGTGATGTCTTGATTTCTGGGTTAGATGCAAGTCATAGTTCGAATCAAAATGCCAATGCTCCTCCCAGAAATAATAATACTCGTCGTAGAGGTAGGCCGATTCGATCTGCCAACGCTAGTCAATATCCTGTCGTGGATTACTCTGCTATTCAACAAATGATCGAACAAACAGTCACACGAGTTATTTCGTCTTTGCAAATCAATTCTCGCCCTACAATAAATGAACAACGATCTTTCGCCCCAACTCCCGTTGCGTATTCGCCCAGTAGTTCGACGATTCACAACCGCAAAACGGCTGACATTATCCAAAAGTGGAATTTACACTTTGATGGATCCCCCGAAGGACTTGGAGTTGAAGAATTTGTTTACCGTGTCAAAGTTCTAACTGAGGAAACTTTGGACAGCGATTTTATGGGCCTTTGTAAGCATTTGCATATCTTGTTTATTGGTAAAGCCCGAGATTGGTTTTGGAGATTTCACAAGCAAGTTGATCGTATTGTTTGGTCAGAATTTTGTGCTGCTCTTCGTCAGCAATATAAGGACTATCGTTCTGAGTTTATGAGTAAAGAACTAGTGAGAGCTAGAAAGCAAAAACTGGGAGAAACTTTTGTACAGTTTCATGACTCGGTAGCATCCTTGATAGACAAGTATGGTCTCAAAATCGAGGAAGGAGAGTTAGTCGAGATTTTACAAAATAACCTGTTGCCCGAAATGCGTCACAATTTGCTCTACCAATCTATCGGTTCGGTTGGTCAGTTACGTCGTTTAGTTCAAATGAGCGAAAACTTAACAAAGGATTTAAATTGTCGTCAGGAAACTTTTTCTCGTGCAAAGCCTGTCGCTCTTCGTCGTCAAGTATGCGAGTTAGAAAACGCTTGTCCTGAAGTAAATGTAGAGGATTATTCAGATTTATATGAATCCGAAATTGCCGATTTACAGAAAGCCCATGCAAACTTTACATGCTGGAATTGTGAAGAAAAAGGGCATATTTGGGAAAACTGTCTCCAAGATAGGAGAGTTTTTTGTTATGGATGTGGTACTCCCAATGTATATAAGCCACAGTGTACAAAATGTATCCGTAGGCAGACGGAAAACCGACAGAAGGGAGCATCCAACAACAGTCGGATGCCCCCAAAGGTGTAGAAACAGTGACAGAAAAAGTTTGTTTAAAACATAGCACTGCTAAAAAGGGAACGTGTTCCAATGAACAAGGCACACCTAGAGTAGATTTACGTTTTCTTCGTCCTGAAGAAAAACTTGAAAAATATTTAGATGTAAGAAACAGAATATTTAATGAAGTAGGTTCTGTAAAGAATAAGCGTATTATGAGGTTGAAAAATTATTATAGTAATATTAAGAAAAGTCGTAATTTGTTAGTTTCTACTATCTTTAGTGATCCCAAAGATATGCGCACCTATGCAGAAGTATCGTTTTTGGAATTTACCAAATTAGGTTTGTTAGATACGGGTGCAAATATAAGTTGTATAGGATCTACATTGGCACAAACCGATTTTTCTAATTGTCCTTTCTTTAAGCCTATCAAATCGAGTGCGAAAACTGCTGATGGTAATATTCAATCAGTAATTGGAATTTTAAAAATTGATATGACATACCAATCTATTTCTAAGCCCATGACATTGCATGTCATACCCACAATCAAGCAAGACTTAATTCTTGGGCATGATTTTTGGAAAATATTCGCTTTAGCTCCAAACGTCATTAATACTTTGGAGGTCGATACAAATAATATAGATTTGGGCGACCCAGATAAATATCCGTTAAGTAGCGCTCAATTGCAACAACTTAACGCAGTAAAGCAACTGTTTCCAGATGCTGCTCAAAAATTGGGACGTACTGCTTTAATACGTCACCATATTGATGTAGGAGACGCTATGCCGGTTAAACAACGCTTTTATCCCGTAAGTCCAGCCGTAGAAAAACTATTGTATGCAGAAATCGATCGTATGTTAGATCTTGGTGTCATCGAGCCATCCACCAGCGCTTGGAGTTCTCCAATGAGGCTTGTTGTAAAGCCGAATAAAGTTCGACTTTGTTTGGACGCGCGAAAACTTAATGATGCAACCAAGAAAGATGCCTATCCACTGCCAAGCATCGAGGGTATATTTTCTAGGTTGCCGAAGGCAAACATCATTTCAAAACTTGATCTGAAAGATGCTTATTGGCAGATTGAACTTTCGGAAGAATCAAAGCCCCTCACTGCATTTACTGTTCCAGGAAGGCCTCTTTATCAATTTAAGGTCATGCCATTTGGTCTGTGCAATGCACCCTCAACCATGTGTAGGCTAATTGATGAAATAATTCCTCCAGATCTTCGACACTGCGTATTTGGTTATCTAGATGATCTTTGTATAGTTTCAGAAGAATTTTCGACTCATCTATCGATATTGATTAGAATAGCCGAACAGTTAAGAAAAGCCAACTTGACGTTAAATGTCGCAAAAAGCCATTTTGCCGTTACTAAAGTTAACTATCTCGGTTATGTTATTGGTAGCGGAGGGATATGTACCGATCCTGATAAGGTTGCGTGTATTCAGAATTGGCCATCTCCAAGAAATCTTAAGCAAGTAAGAGGCTTTTTAGGCGTTTGTGGTTGGTATCGTCGCTTTATAAATAGTTTTGCTGATTTAGCTTGTCCAATAACCGATGTTTTGTCGTCCAAGAAAAAGTTTGTTTGGACACCGGAAGCTCAAGTGGCCATGGAAAAACTGAAGTCGGTTTTAACGTCTTCACCAGTGCTACAAAATCCAAATTTTGATGAAAAATTCTTTTTGCATTGCGATGCCAGTGATTATGGAATTGGTGCCGTCTTAGTACAGCTGTCTCCCGAAAAGGAAGAGAAACCAGTCGCATTCATGTCCAAAAAACTGAGTAGAGCCCAACGTAACTATAGTGTTACAGAACGCGAATGTTTAGCGGTGATATTAGCAATTGAAAAGTTTCGTTGTTACTTAGAACTCCAGGAGTTCGAAGTTGTAACGGATCATTCGAGCCTTCTTTGGTTGATGAGACAACAAAATGTTTCAGGCCGCTTAGCCCGCTGGATTTTTCGGTTGCAGCAGTTTAAGTTTACAATTTCGCACCGCAAAGGCAAAGAACACATAGTGCCAGACGCTTTATCTAGATTGCCAGAAAACGATATAGCATCTTTAGAGATGAGCCCTGTAATCGATTTGAAGTCCACTGCTTTTCAGGAGGAAAGTTATGAACTCCTGAAAAACAAATTTCAGCAAAACAGTGCCAGATTTCCGGATATAAAAATTATTGACTCATACCTGTACATTCGTACTGAGCATTCGTCAGGAGACGAAGTACAAGAGAAATTGTCATGGAAACTTTGGGTGCCTGATCAACTTAAAGCCGACGTGCTGAAACAAGCGCATGATAGTCTGACGTCCGCCCATTCGGGTATGCAAAAGACAATTGAAAAATTGCGCAGAAATTTGTTCTGGCCTGGTTTAGCTAAAGACGTGCGAGACTATGTTCGAAACTGTGTTGTTTGTAAAGAGTCCAAAGCTCCAAACTATACACTTCGCCCTCCGATGGGATCTCAAAGTCCTACTTTTAGACCTTTCCAGAGATTATACATAGACTTGTTAGGACCGTATCCAAGGAGTAAGCAAGGTCATGTTGGATTGTTGATCGTGCTAGACCATTTTAGCAAATTTCATTGGCTGCAGCCTTTGAAAAAGTTCACCTCTGATGCTGTTAGAGAATTCTTGCTTAAACAGATTTTTCACAGCTTTGGTGTCCCCGAAACAATTGTTAGTGATAATGGAACACAATTTAAGGCTAACGAATTCAATGCTTTTTTGACAGAGCTAGGAATACGACATGTCTATACTGCTCTATATTCTCCACAAAGCAATGCTGCTGAGCGTGTAAATAGATCGTTACTAGCCGCGATTCGATCCTATTTAAAGCAAGACCAAACATATTGGGATGAAAATCTTACGAGTATATCTTGCTCATTACGATCCTCGTTGCACCAGTCGTTAGGTTGTTCACCTTATCGTGCTCTTTTTGGATTGGATATGATTACCCATGGTTCCGACTATAAACTCTTAAAGCAATTGTCCCTATTGGAAGAACCTCTAGTACCCCTATTTAGATCGGATAGCCTTGCTTTGTTAAGGAAGGACATCCAATCTAACATTAAAAAGGCTCATGAACGAAATGAACGACAATATAATTTGCGCTGTAAGCCAGTCTCCTTTACAGAAGGTCAAGAAGTTTTCCGACGCAATTTTACACTCAGTAAATTTGCCCATAACTACAATGCTAAGCTTGCACCTCAATTTGTAAAGTGTAGAGTTAAAAAGAAACTAGGTAGTTCCTTTTATTTACTGGAGGATTTACAAGGTCGTGAAGTTGGTACTTTCCATGCTAAAGATATAAAGCAATAAAACAATTTTAGAAAGCAAAGCGATTTCCCGCTAATATTCTGTCTAACGGTGGTATATTATCGGGTGGTGTAATGGTCGTCATATAAGCAAAGAATTTCAAAGATGCAAACTAAAGATACAAAACATGCAAAACGAGTGATCAATAGCAACAAGTATCAAAAGCTTTGATTTCGCTGCACATTATCCGAAAGCTTTATCCGAGAGCTTTGACCCAGTTCTGCAACCGCAGCATAAGCTTGGCTGCTGCATAAAAGCTTCTAAGCTGCGCACGCATGCTAATTATGTTGCTAAGCAGCGCAGCCAACTTTGCACATTGGTGAGAGAGCTTTGTATTTTTTCATTGGAATTGGACGCTATAAATTCTAATTGGAGGCCAAAATTGTTCTTTTCCGCCTTTGAAGCCAGCCAAGTTCAGTGCTAGTGTGTTTATTAAATTTCGCGGTCGTAAATTAAAGGTTAGATTGTTGCAATCTAATCTGTAAGCTGCGTTGGATTAATCCGCAGCCATCGACGTATTTGGACCTTAGGAGTCTCACAATTTAAGCATATTGACATTTGCTTAATAAAAGGTATGCCATCGATTGGATATTTCTTTAGCAAATATCAGTCATATTAATTGGTTTTTTCGTTTCTCAGCCGGGGGTTGAGCATAATACGTTCCCCCCTCCCGCATCATTGCTTTTGGCAATCAAAGCCTGATATTGCCAGCAATTGGTGCGGGCCTAATAATTTCTTTGGAGTGCGTTATACGCGCACCAGTATTATCTGTTTTGGATATCTGTTGCGGAACCCGATCTTGGAGTGCACAGTGACTCTGCCAGCCACTACATGGACAGGCTTGTCCCCTGCAAAGTGCCTCCAGGAAAACTGAACCGTCTTGTGACCAAGATCCCGTATCATCGATCTCAGATCCAAGTGTCGTGCTAGTGATTTAACCTAAATCTAAATCTTTAATATAAACGAAACGTCTAAAGTTTGGCAAGAACCCTAACCAGACATAGCGAAAATTTTGCATATATTGGTGCCACATATTAACGTACAATGATAAAAAGAAAAGAAAAGTAATTGAAAAAAAGAGTAATTAAAGTTAATTAAATTGAATTGAAAGTTGCTTGAAATGTTTGTTAGAAAAGAAAATTAAAAAAAAAAAATATTATATATTGTTATAAAATCAAATGGGTTCTTTGTGCACCAAATCGTTCAATATCGCATGTACAATTTAAAAAAACAAAATACTAACCTAACCTGTTACATCAAACGACACCACCGATGGAAGGCCTTTCAACGTTGGAATTTTTGTCATGTAAGTGCATAAAAAAATGATTTCAGTCAATCTGAAACACCTGTGGACTTAACCTAAGTCACCTTTCTAACCTTTTTCAATATTGCATACTAACTTACAAGCGATATTTTTTCAAATCTATAAAAAGTAACAGAGTGCAGAATTAAAAAGAAAAACTAACTAAAAATGTAATGAAAAATATTTGAATTAACAGTGCACAAAGAAAATTGAACAAAGAGAAAAAAATTCTCTTTTAATAAAAAAAACAAACAAAAAAAATTGTAAAAATTTAGGAAAAAATATATAAATATACACAAAGAAATTTAAATGCACTAAAGTAAAGAAACAAAAATATGTAAAAATTAGAAAGAACATAAAACAAACATTTCAAACTACATTCATTCGCCTGAAGAAAAAAAAAAAAATTTTAATTTAAAGCTCTGTTTAAGTAAACAACTATTCAGTGCAATGGAATTTAATCTTTTGTAAAATTTTTGAAACAAAGAAAAAAAAATTAATAAGAATTAATGTCATAAACTAAAACCAAAACTTATAAGTATGTATAAATAATTAGAGTTGATAGATATACAAAACAAAAACGAAACAACACAATGAATTCTTAAGAAAAAACAATTGTAATCTGAAAGAAAAATGTCAACTGAAAAGAAAAGAATTTAAGCCTGTATATACACTGTCGATCAACTATGATAACGTTATTGAATTCCCTTTCGAAGGCTCCCTTGTTTCGGATTGAAAATTAGTAATAAATTCAATATTATAATGTTTGCAAATCATTTTGTCTATATTCTGTTCTGAGATGAATTGTATGATGTGTTAGATTTTTACGTTCCTGTGACTTGTTAACGTGATGGGGTAGAAAGCCTTTCTCTTTGGGGATCTTTCTCAACTGTCTTGGAAGGATCATGGTTGGGTAGGGTAGAGAATGCGAGTGTCAACTGACACCATAGACCTCGCCTCTTTTAGCAATAGGATGGGTTTTCCTTTTTTTTTCGTTTTGTTGTTTGGCCATGGTGATTTTTGCCATGTTTGGGAGTACAGCTCCTCTTTTAGTTTTGTAGGGATCCTAACTTAAACTTTATGTACCAAGGACGAGAAGTAGCAACGAACCCCCCCGCACTCCCGAATGAGCTAGGGAACCAGAGGATCCTGCCCCGCTACCGCTCTCGCCCGAACCTCGGACGATGTTGGTTTATTGTACGTCTTGAACGTCGTTCAAAATATAAATGGTCGAAGGTTACAGTTGACACTCGCATTCTCTGCCCTACCCAACCATGATCCTTCCAAGACAATTGAGAAAGATCCCCAAAGAGAAAGGCTTTCTACCCCATCACGTTAACAAGTCACAGGAACGAAAAAATCTAACTCATCATACAATTCATCGCAGAACAGAATAAAGACAATGATTTGAAAACATTATAATCTGAAATTTATTACTAATTTTAAATCAGAAACAAGGAAGCCTTCGAAATTGAATTCTATAGCATTATCATAGTTGATCGACCGTGTGTATACATGTTTAAGTTGTTTTTAGTTGACATATTTCTTTCAGATTACATTTTTTTTTCTTAAGAATTCATTGTGTGGTTTCGTTTTTGTTTTCTATATATATCAACGCTTATTATTTATACATACATATAAGTTTTGGTTTTAGTTTATGACATTAATTCTTATTCAATTTTTCTTTTTTCCAAAAATTTTACAATAGATTTAATTCAATTGCACTGAACGGTTGTTTATTTTAACAAAGCTTTAAATTTAAATTTTTTTTCAGGAAAATGAATGTATCTTGAAATGTTTGTTTTATGTTCTTTCTAATTTCTAAATATTTTTGTGTTTCCTTTCTTTAGTGCATTTAATTTTCTTTTGTTTTATTGGTGCATAATAAGTTTTATTTTTATTTTTGTATCTTTATATATTTTTCCTAAATTTTTTTTTTTTTACAATTTGTTTGATTAAAAGAGGATTTTTTTTTCTTTGTTCAATTTTCTTTGTGCACTGTTAATTCGAAAAGTTTTCATTACATTTTAGTTTTTTTTTTCTTTAAATTTAAATTCTGCACTATGTTACTTTTTATAGCTTTAAAAAATATCGCTTGTAAGTTAGTACTCAATATTGGAAAAGATTAGCAAGGTGACTTACGTTAAGTCCACAGGTATTTCAGATTCACTGAAATCAATTTTTTTTTATGCACTTACATGACAAAATTCCAACGTTGAAAGGCCTTCCATCGGTGGTGTCGTTTGATTTAGTAGGTTAGGTTAGTATGTTGTATTTAAAGGTACATGCGATTTGGCAGAACGGTTCGGTGCACATGGAACTCATTTGATTTTTTAATAATATATAATTTTTCTTTTAAATTTTCAATTTTTTTAGACAAACATTTCCAACTAACTTTAATTAAAATTTTTTTTTCCAATTACTTTTCGTTTATTTCTATCATTTTACTTTAACAGGTGGCACCAATATATGCAAAATTTTCGCTATGTCAGTTCAGGGTTATTGCCAAACTTTAGGCGGTTGTTTAGAATGTCTTTCTTGTTATTTTTTTTATACTCTCTGCAAGAGTATATTGGGCTTGTGAAAATGTATGTAACAGGCAGAAGGAGGCGTGGCCGACCCCATAAAGTATATATATTCTTGATCAGCATCACAAGCCGAGTCGATATAGCCATGTCCGTCTGTCCGTCTGACCGTCTGTCCGTCTGTCTGTCCGTCTGTCCGTCCGTATGAACAAACAGATTTCAGAGATGGTAAGAGCTACAAGTTCGAGCTTGATCTCAATCGATCACATATTTAGTCAGTCAATACAAGAATCTTTTTTTTTTGCGATGCCACGCCCCATTCGCCCACAATGAGCAAAACACTATACACACCTCGGAAAAAATTGGTGTTTTGGGCGAATATCTCAATAACTATTGCACCTAGGATCACCAATTTTGGTATGCAGGTTCCTAGCAACATCCTAAATGCATTGACATTTTAATTTTTGGACTGCCACGCCCCTTTTTCCCACAATTAATAAAAATAATTCTCCACTTTCGTTCCGTTTTTAGGCGTTTGTTAATATAGTACAGTATTGTAATTTATAATTCGTGTGAAGACTAACTATATCGAACTATACTGAAAGGCGCATAGAAATCGCACTATAAACAAGAAAACTAGAAGCGTTGCAATATTGCAATAAGCACGACACTTGGAGCTTCGATCGATGGTACGGGCTTCACAAGACGTTTCCTTTTTCCTGAAGGCACTTTAAAAGGGACAAGCCTGTCCTTGGAGTGGCTGGCAGAGTCACTGTGCACTCCAAGATCGGGTTCCGCAACAGATATCCAAGTCAGATAATACTGATGCGCGTATAACGCACTCCAAAGAAATAATAATGCCCGGGCCTCCTAAGGTCCAAGTACGTCGATGGCTGCGGATTACTCCACCGCAGCTTACAGATTGGATTGCACCAATCTAACCTTTAATTCCCACTTCGAACTTTAATAGTGACACTAGCACTGACTTGGCTGGCTTCAAAGGCGGAAAAGAGCGATTTTGGCCTCCAATTAGAATTTATAGTGTCCAATTCCAATGAAAAAATACAAAGCTCTCTCACCACTGTGCAAAGTTGGCTGCGCTGCTTAGCAATATAATTAGCATGCGTGCGCAGCTTAGAAGCTTTTATGCAGCAGCCAAGCTTATGCTGCGGTTGCAGAACTGGGTCAAAGCTCTCGGATAAAGCTTTCGGATAATGTGCAGCGAAATCAAAGCTTTTGATAATTATCAATCGTTTTGCATGTTTTGTATCTATAGGTTGCATCTTTGAAATTCTTTGACTATATGACGACCATTACAGTGTCACCCACGAAGCAGAACAAAGACTTGACATACTAATTTTCAATTTACAGGAATTCACAGAATATATTGAAGATATAGAATTAGGAATGCAACTAACCAGGCTTGGTATATTCAACCCTAAGTTACTAAAATATGACTCACTATCACATTTAAACGCTGAAAAAATAATAAATATTAAAACATCAACTTGGTTAAAAACAACTACTAATGAAATTTTAATCATTTCCCATATTCCACGCGAAATTAAAAATACTGCACTATTCGACATTATTCCTTACCCTGACGAAAATAGAAACATTTTAACTGAAATTATACATGACACTTACTACTTGACAAAATAATAAAGCATTTACAGTAACAAATAAAGATTTAGTTATGAACAAATGTATCACTGGAATATTAAATCAAAATAAGACAGAATGCAGATATGCAAAACACACACAAAAACTTTGAAATTAAGTACGTAGAACCAAATATTTTGTTAACATGGAACTTACCTAAAACTGTATTAAATCAAAATTGTATCAATAGAGAAATACTTATTGAAGGAAACAATATGATAAAAGCCATAAATTGTTCACTCCAATTAGATGAAATATTAATAACTAACACTATGTTAGATTACACACAAACAGTTTACATAAATAATAATGTAACTAAATTAGAACTATTGTCATATGTGCAAACTAAAGAAATTATATTACAACAAACCAAATTGTATAACATGTTCCAAATAATAACGATAACAACATTAATAATAATTTTTATTGCATTTATATTGTACATTATCTTTAAATATTAAAATATTCCACACAAAATTATAGTAAATTATAAGAACAAAAAACAATTAACCCCAAACATATCATCAAATATTCAAAAAGACACACAGTTAAATGAAAATGAAATTGAAGAAATTGTATTAGATCCAACAATATATCCAAAATTAACCGCCTGAGGACAGGCTCATTTCTTAAAGATGGGGAAGTAACATATGTAGAGACATATGTACCCATACAGTACGCCTAGCTGACACTTTTAATTTATGTTACGCATTCCTTTCCCACAGATTTAAGCTAAACATTATAAAATAATCAAATGGTGACAATAACACTTCTGGCTTCCCACGAACTTATCAAGTATCATAAACAATTCGCCAGAATCGCTATTCCCACCATTGGGGTTAAAACTGCTGACGTTGCACAAATCCTGGCTAGCAGAATTCTCTTAAATCTCAATCTCTTCAAGATCGAGATCACTTTGTTTACATAAGAGCCAAAAGCTCTATAAGTTGAAAGCCCAAACATTAAAAGCTCAAAGCCGAGGTTTGCTCAACGTTCCCAGAACATAGCATAAGTTAGTCTAGATTTATATCTGTACTCCGTAGCTTCGGTTTAATAAAAATAAAATATATTTTTTTGAATAACCAACTTACAAACTACGTTATTATATATATTTTTTTTTCTCTCACCACGTGTAGCAGTCGATGGACTGTGTGACGTGGACAATGCATACAGATAGAATTTTTTTCCAGCAAAGAGAACGAAGCTAGGAGCAAGAGCCTATTTATAGGGCCTAATTCCAGGGAAAGCTCGGCTTGGTAGTTCCGAAGGTGTTAACGAAACTAATGTTGCGAGAACGACAACAGAGTTGGTCGACATGCATAGCAAGGTGATTGCTATGCTAATATCGTAAGCGCAACTTTTATCGCATGCGATAATTGATCGCAACAGTATGCGATAACAGAACCAATAGTATTAAGCGAAAAAGGCAACCATTGCACCACCCGATAATATACAACGTTAGACCGAATATTAGCGGGAATTAGCATCTGATGTCTTTTGCATGATAAGTACCAATAGCTTTACCTTGCAAATCTTCCAATTGGTAATAACAATAACCTAGCTTTTTTGCAATGCGACACTTAACAAATTGTCGACCAAGTTTGGCATTAAAATTGAATAAATGGACATCAAGACTTGTATGGTTGAGCACAAAAATTGAACTGACTTTATTTCTTAAAATCCTAGGCCTTATATAGCTACAAAATTACATCGGAGCACAGATCTCCTCTAAGAATTTGTACCCCACGCGCAGGATTGAGCGTGGTTTTATATTTAGATTTATTTTTATCTCAGGCTTCGTTGCCAAGCATGGGAACGGGTCGCCCGCATAGATACAAATATATTCTTAAATTAGACATTTTTGGGTTTACATAGTCTCTTAAAATAATCTCTCCGGTGTTCTAGTTTCTGTTAATATAATATGTTCGTGCTTGAACATTCTGCCAGGGGCCACAAAAAGGTGGTAGTTAAAGTACAATGGCAATGACATATTATCCTTAGAGTAAACATGTTTATTTTTTGTTTTATTTTTATATGTGAGGAAATGTGATCGTTTGTAGTCTTCTTGTTACATTTATTTTTCTTATTATGTATACAATTATAACTAACAGTATTATTAAACAAATTCCTAAAGATAGGTGACCGGATGCATGATGAAAGTTAAGGTTTTTTAATTCGAAATGATGATTTTTAATGTCATATAGCTCATTCTTTAATTGATCTATCTCTACTGTATGGTTAATAATTGGATATCTCAAAGGATCCCATATAATTTTAAATACCTGGGATGAATGTCTATTGAATAAAGGTATTTTTGCATTTATTATTATTTTTTTGTCTAAATACAACCCTTTTGCAGTTAGCAAAGAATAAATTTCTTTTAGTTCCGCACCAGTTCTTTTTCCCGGTAGAACAAGTGTATCAGGTATTTTGTCATTAATGTAACTAATTTCCTTTTTTAGTTGATTTGGTTTTAATATATTAGTGTTTAATTTTCCATGATTGACGTCAATAAGCAAGCTGATTACTCCAGCTTGAACCTTTTCACACTCATCAATCAATGAGTTCAACTGTTTTGTTATCATAAAGAATTTTATTGATTCTTTATATACAAAATAGCTTTCTTTAAGAAGTTCGGTCATGTTGTCTACTCGTAGATTCATACTGTAAAAGTTTTTATGTATTTCATCTATTGTTTGCTTCAGAATGTTTTCAGTGGAATCAATTACGGAAGCCTGTTTTTTCGCTAGATTGTCTATGTTATGTTGATTTTCTAACAACACAATCATATTTTCTTCCATTTGAGTTCTATCATCTGCATCCATGAGCCCAAATACCATATGATATAAAGATCCTACGAAATCTAAAGGTGACCTTTTCTGTCTTGGTGTTCTCTGCGTCATAAAAAGGCTATTGTTTTCCTCTATATCATCAATTTGTCTTTGCATGTTGTTCAGCACCAAATTACATTGCTCCTCAAAATCATGCAATTTTCTACAAATCATTCGCATCTTTTGTATAATTTCTTTCCCTTTCTCTATCATAACGAAGTAAGTGTCCATATCAATTTCATCAAAGAAGTATTTAGTCACATTCGTGATTGTGATTTCTTTGTGACACTTGGTGATTTTAACTTGCCAAACGTTTCCTGGACGCTTTTCAACCAGTTTAATGTCACTCCCACAACTAATAATGACTTTTTAGATAGTTTGATTGATCTTTCTCTTTTTCAAGTCAATCATGTATCTAATCGTTTAAACCGGATGCTGGATCTCATCTTTGTAAGTGATTCATCCAGTGCCGTTGTCACTAGATCTTCTCCTGTAGTGGTACCTGAAGATTCTTTTCATCCTACCCTTGGACTGTCTTTGTCTATCCCTAACTCAACCCATTTATCTCATTCTTTCTCTTCCAACTCGCGCCGTTGCTTTCGCAAAGGAAATTTTTCTTTGCTTAACCAACTGATTCTTGCTACTGACTGGTCTGTACTTTACGGCATGAAAGATATTAACATAGCTGTCGAGTATTTTTACAACATTTTAAATTCATTCTTTGATGTCTGCATCCCTAGTGTTGTAAAGTCCGTTTCACATAAACCGCCTTGGTTCTCACCAAGATTATCAAACTTAAAAAATAAAAAATCTAAATACTTTAAAAGGTTTAAGCAGACAGGCTCTAACTTAGACTTTTTAAATTATTCTAAAGTTAAAGCAGCCTTTACCCTTCTTAATTCTCAATGCTATGAAAATTATCTTGTTCGTTGCAAGACTCAATTTGCGCGTGATCCTAAACAATTCTATAACTTTGTTAATTCTAAACGTAAATCTAGTACTTTACCCTATTCTTTCTCTTTTAATTCTAGTAAAGTAAGTGAGGACTCGGCCGCTTCCGATCTCTTTGCTAACTTTTTTCAATCTACTTACACCTCTAGTTTGTCTACTAACTTCTCTTACCCCTTTAAACTCCCATCCTCTAATTCTGTTTTTCTTCCGCATATTACCTATAGTTGCATACTCTCTTCAATTAACACCTTAAAATCTTCCTTCTCTCCTGGCCCCGACAACACTCCAAGTTGTGTGCTTAAGGAGTGCTGTTCTTCTATAATAAAACCTCTATTAATTCTGTTTAACCTTTCTTTAGAATCCTCTATCTTTCCTACCTTATGGAAAGAATCTTACATTATCCCACTGCATAAAAAAGGGTGCAAGTCGGATATATCCAACTACAGGGGAATTGCGAAGTTGTCAGCAATCCCTAAGCTCTTTGAAAAAATAGTAACATCGACTTTGCAACACCTTTGCAAGTCAATTATCTCTCCCGCCCAACACGGGTTTGTTAAGAGTCGGTCGACTTCGACCAATCTATTAGAATTTACCTCTTTTGTTAATGAGGCATTCCTTAATAGAATGCAAACTGATGTCATATACACTGACTTTAGTAAAGCATTTGACTCTGTTAATCATAACATTCTTTTACATAAATTTAGTATCCTAGGTTTTCCACCCACCCTTCTTCTGTGGATATCATCATATCTAACAGGTAGGACCCAAAGGGTTATGCTTAGATCAGCAATGTCAAAATCTGTTTTCGTTACTTCTGGAGTTCCCCAGGGTAGTCACCTAGGCCCATTGTTTTTTAATCTTTTTATAAACGACCTTCCCTCTTCGCTATCCCATTGTCGCATACTTATGTATGCAGATGACGTGAAATTATTATTATCTTACAAAGACCCCCAGGATCATGCGTTACTACAAGATGATTTAAACACAATGCATAATTGGTGCATAACTAATCACTTGAAACTAAATTTTTCTAAATGCCTGTTTATGACTTTTAACAGGGTTACTCCTTACTTAGCCAATTACTATATTGACAATGTACTCTTAAATCGTATACTGTCAGTTGAAGACCTTGGTGTTCTTTTTGATAATAAATTAAGTTTCACACATCATATCTCCTCAATTGTTAATAAAGCCAAGGGCACTCTTGGATTTATTAAACGCTGGTCTAAAGAATTCAACGATCCCTTCGTCACAAAACTTCTTTATACATCCCTTGTCCGCCCCATTCTCGAATATTGTTCATGTGTCTGGTCGCCTCAACATGCTCATACTCAAGATTTAATTGAGTCAGTGCAGAAGCAGTTCTTACTATTTGCACTTCGAGGCCTTAATTGGGACCCCAATCTTCGCCTTCCTTCCTACTCCAATAGGCTCTTACTCCTTAATCTTCCGTCCCTTCTTAATCGTAGGAGAGTTCTTGGAGTTATTTTCCTTCACAAGCTTATAGTTGGTGATATCTGCTCCCCATCTCTTTTAGAACGCCTTAATTTCAACATTCCAACCAGGGCAACCAGGTACTACATCCCTTTATTTCTTCCCACATGCACTACTGACTACGCTTTGCACAATCGTTTTCGGGTATTATGCGCTCAATATAACGAATACTATAGAATTATTGATACATCTCTTTCTCTTTCCCATCTTAAAGCTTCACTTTACAGCCAACTCCGTTAAATCTCTGATCTTTAGGGGCAGTATGTTTGGCATTTTAGCCATTCAAGCGTTCCTTTAAATCAGAAATCTTTCGTGATTGTTTTGGCATACATTTGCATTGATCTGGTTGGGTTTTTCTGGGTTTTCCCAATCCTTGCAACAAATGTTGGATCAACTTCTTTACTTTTTTCCCAGATTAACGATAAACTATTAATAATTTAATTAACTAAATTCTAAATTCTTTTAATATTTTCAGTTAAAATATATTTTTATCTTTTATAGTCATAAACATTAATTTTAATTATAAATATAAACTTTATATTTTGGTTTACTCGCGACTGCATTTAGTCTGCGTTAATAAATAAATAAAATAAATAAAAATAAAATACAACTAAATCCCATGATGACGTTATTACTTCTATGTCACCAATCGGATCCAAGTATATTGATGCTGTACTGTTGACTTGTTCAACTGTCCATTTCTTTATTTCGGTCTTAATTGGAACCGCATTAGATACTTGACAAATCAGCATTAACATCAACATGGCTAAATATAATCCGATTTTTGAAAGCCTACCTCCTCTAGTTGAGTGTTCCTCATTTTTAGAGTCTTCTCCTGACTCTTGGACTTCAATTAGAGGACATATTTTACTAATAGGACGCGTTACCAATCCTTCTTGTACTCTTATCTTCGCTACTCTAACTTTTTCATCTGCGCCTTTATGAACTTCCTCAATTTTCCCTAGGGGCCATCTCGCTGGATAACAATTTTCGGATTTAATTAATACTATTTGCCCTTTTTCGATATTTTTATTTTCACGTCTCCATTTATTTCTTTGCTGTAAAGTATGTAAATAGTCTTCTTTCCATTTTAACCAAAATTCATTTTTAATCCTTTTAATTAATTTCCATCTGTCTAAATTGTTTATCTTCTCCTCATTTATAGACTCTATTGCTTCCAAATTAGGTCTACCAATCAGAAAGTGTCCCGGTGTTAATATCTCCATGTCCTCAATATCTTCTCCAGTAGTGTATAAGGGACGAGAATTTAACACTCCTTCAATCTGGCATAAAAGAGTTGCAAACTCTTCATAAGTTAAAATCGTATCACCAATTGTTCTTTTTAAGTGATATTTCACCGATTTAACTCCCGCTTCCCAAATGCCACCGAAATGCGGACCTGCCGGCGGGATAAAATGCCAACTGATCCCTTCGCTTTCTAAAATTGGAGCTATTTTTTCGTTATCCATAATAGCTCTTTGAAAATCTTCATTTAATTTTCGTGACGCACCCACAAAGTTTGTTCCATTATCGGAGTAAATATTAGCACAATTTCCTCGTCTTGCAATGAATCTTTTAAGGGCTGCTAAAAATGCATCAGTTGTAAGATCACTTACAACTTCCAGATGTATAGCTTTGGTTGCCATACATACAAACACAGCAATGTAACCTTTATATGACTTATTTCCTCTGTTTTTAGAACATTTTATATGGTATGGCCCTGAGTAATCTACTCCAGTATTTAGAAATGGGAAATCTGGTGTAATTCTATATTTTGGAAGGTCTCCCATTATCTGTTCTGCTGTCGTCTGCCGATATCTTGAACAATTTACACATTCTTTCAACTGTTTTTTTAAACAATTTCTAAGTCCAAATATCCAATATCGTCTTTGAATATAAGTTCTCATCAGGTTGAGTCCACCATGCAATGTTTCTCTATGTGACTTTTTTTATTATTAAGTCCGTAAAGTGACTTTTGTTTAAAATTAAAGGATGTTTTACCTGAAAACATGCATTCGAGTTTCTTAATCTTCCACCAACTCTGAGTAACCCATTTTCATCTAAAAATGGGTTTAAGCTTAGTATCTTGCTTTTTATGTCAATATCTCTTTTATGAGTTATACATTTAATTTCTGCATCAAAATGAATAATCTGCTGTTGTTTAATTACTAAACAGCGCGCAGACTTTATTTCATTTACAGTTAAATATGCTGGAAATACTTTTTTGTTAATTTTCATATCAATAAATCTTAAAACATATGCAACTACTTTTTCGAGTTTTCCTATACAGGAAAACTTATCTGTTAATTTCTGAATAATTTCAGAATTATTATTAAAAATAGTTGTGCAAACTAATTCATTTTCAGATTTTTCTTCCTTTGGCCAATATTCAATTGACTTCGCAAGCCAATGAGGTCCAGTCCACCAGATGTCACAGTTTTTTAACTTATCGGCATCTATTCCTCTTGACGCAATATCTGCTGGGTTGTCCTCTGATTTGACATGCCCCCATTCTACTTCTTTTAATTTTTTAATGTCATCTGTTCTACGCCTAATAAATTTATTTTTATTAGCTCCATTTTTGATCCAAGCAAGAGTAATTGTTGAGTCGCTCCATGCATAAGATTTTGTATTTATTCCTAACGCTTCATTTACTCTTTCCATTAGTTTTGCTAACAGATGAGCTGCACATAACTCTAACTTAGGGATCGTTTTTCTATTCTTTTTGGGATTAACTTTACTTTTACTAGTAATTATCCTTACTGAGCCTCCGATTTTTGCATACACAACTGCTGCATATGCTTTTTCGGAGGCATCTGCAAATCCATGTACTTGAGCCAATACATCGTTTTGCATTTTTAGCCATCTAGGAATTCTGAGATTTTCTAATGTTATTAATTTTGCCATTAATATTTCCCAGTATTCTGAATCGTCTATTGATAATTCTTTATCCCACTCTAGCTCACCTAACCATAGTTTTTGCATAAACATTTTACCGACTATTGTTACAGGAGATAGCCAACCTAAAGGGTAATAAATTTTCGCTAATGTGGACAATACTGTTCTTTTATTAATTTTCTTTTTTTGTTCACAATGAATATTAAATTTGAATTCGTCTTTTACAGGTTCCCATTGTAACCCTAGCGTCTTGACTGACTCATTTTCTTCAAAACTTAATATTTTATTATTATCAGTACATTCTATACTTGCCACAACGTCTGGATTGTTGGAGATCCATTTCCTTAAATTAAATCCCACATTTTCTAATTCTCGCGAAATTAAATTTACAATTTTTTTAGCCTCTTGTACTGTATTAGTGCCTGTCATTAGATCGTCCATATAAAAATCATTTTTTATTATTTCACTAATGCTTTCATTGCTACATTTGTAAGCAATTTCTAACAAAGTTCTGGTCGCTAAATATGGGGCTGATGCGGTTCCGTAAGTAACTGTTGTAAGTTTGTAAGTTTTTAATCTATCCGACGGACAGTCTCTCCAGAACACATTCAGATATTTTTGGTCATCTTCATCAATATTTATTTGTCTGTACATTTTTTCTATATCAGAGGAGACTACAACTGGGCATTTACGCCATTTTAACAGAATATCAAAAATATCTCTTTGGACTCTTGGTCCTGTCCACATGATGTCATTTAGGCTTTTCCCATTTGTACTTTTTGCTGAAGCATCAAATACAACTCTTAATTTTGTTGTTAAGCTACTATCCCTTAGTACTGCTTGATGAGGAAGATAATATTTTCCTACTTCGTTTGATTCAACCATATGTCCTAACTCCATATACTCCCTCATAAACTGAATATAATTTTCTTTCAGCTTTAGATTTTTATTAAATTTCTTTTCTAAATTGTGAAAACGTGCTAAAGCTTGCGTTTTAGAATCTCCTAAGTTCGTATTTTCCTTAAATGGGATTTTTACAATAAATCTACCATTGCTATCGTTTCTTGTTGTTGTCATATAATTCTTTTCACAATATTCTGCTTCTAAGTCGTCATTATCCTCATCTTCTAATTCCCAAAACCGATCCATGTCTTTAACCTCGATTGTAGTTGCTGTTATTACAGAATTTCCCTTTGATTTGGTGCAGCCTGATACTACCCAACCAAACTCTGTATTTTGACCCAGGAGTCCGTCTATTTTAATAATGCCATTTTTCATTATTTGTGAATATAGATCGGCTCCAATTATCATATCTACTCTGCTCGGTTTGTCAAAATGTGGGTCAGCCAAAATGTAATTCTGCCATTTATATTTATTTATATTTATAGTTTGGACTGGCAGCGCTTTCATTAATTTTGGCAAAACGATTGCTTCCGTATAAAAATTTTGTTTTTCATATTTATAGGATTTTAAACACAAGTTGACCTTGTATTTTGATGAGCTTGAGTTATTTGCTGAAACTCCACTTATTTTTGTTATTTTTTTAATTCTAAATAAGTTTAGAGTTTGAACAGCTTCTTCTGAAATAATAGTGCACTGAGATCCACTATCGATCAATGCTCTTAATTTTTCAAAATTACCATTTTTGGTTTGCACATTCACTATTGCTGTAGCTAATAGTGCTTGTTTTTCAGCAACACAAGTGTTCACTTTCTCGTTAGATATGTGTAACATTGTATTGTGTGATTTTCTGCAAATAGTACATAATATTTCGCACGAGCATCTTTTATTCCTCGTGAATTTTAAACATTTCATACATAATTGCACTTTTCTTACTGCGTCGAATTGAGTGGCAAGAAGACCGCGGCTAATAAGCGGCAGCGCTCTACAGAAGGACAAAGCTCGCAAGCCAAGCGGAGCAAGGTCGTCCCCTCAAGGTCCTTCGCCGACGTAGCTAGGAACAGAATCCTCATAGGAGTCCTAGACCGGGGCTCCCCTGAGGGACTGGTCCCACGCGACAAGTGGAGGACGGTAGAGAATGAACTCCAGGACAAGTTCTTGGGTATCCTCGAGAAGTGCGGAGGCGCTCCGCCAACCTGTGAGGACGCAGGGTGGCATCAGGGCCGGGTGAAAGCCATTGCCTGCCTAGATGCCCGCTCTGTGGATCTCTACAGGAAGGCGGTCGCCTCCCTTGGGGAAGTTTACCCGGGAGCCAAGCTGGAGGTGGTTGACTGGGACTGCGTTCCTAGCAACCCTCGCGCTAGAGTCTGGGTCTCCGAGAAGCCAGCGGAACCCGATAAAATCTTGCGGCTGCTACAGGTGTGCAACCCAAACCTTCCAACAGCCAACTGGAAGGTCACCAAAGTGGAGGCTGCTGTAGGGCTATCAAGGCAAGTCCTTCTTACCCTTGATGAGCCCTCAGCAGAACTCCTGTCGAAGACGGATGGTTCCGTAGCATACGGATTCAAAAGAGCACACATCCGCATCTTTAAGGCGGATGCGAAAAACAAAGGTTGCTCCAAGAAGGTGTCCGAAGAGGAGATAGAAGATCTTACAGACACTATGGATCTCGAGGAAGATATCCTAGACGGATATGTCTCTGAGGAGAGCGACCTCGCTAGAGGGCTTCGCAGGGTCGGTGTGACTGAGTTGGATGATTTGGAGGAGGATGACTCAGTCACCGACGTCACAGTGGTGGAGGTGAACTCTCAGGATGTCCCTAAACATCCTGCAGATAAACCTCCACCATTGTAAGGCAGCATCTGCTGCCCTCCTGCTCCTCCTCGCTCAGGGGAGAGCAGATGTGGTCCTCATTCAAGAGCCATGGATCTGTAAAGGCCGTATCTCTGGTTTGAGGACCTCCAATTTTAAGCTCTATGTAGCTGATGTTAAAGGTAACGCTCGTACCTGCATATTAGCATGTAAAGATATGCCAATCTTCTTATTGCCTAATTTCAGTGATGAAGACAATACCACAGTCTGCTTGGAACGTAACGGAGGATCTGTTGTCCTCTGTTCCTCCTACATGGGACATGATCAGACTGATCCTCCGCCCCCAAAACTTCTACGTGAACTAGTAGAGACCAAAGAGAACCGTCACATGGATCTAATAATCGGCTGCGACGCCAACGCTCACCACACTCAGTGGGGAAGCACTGACATAAATGACAGGGGTGAGTCTATACTTAACTTTCTCCTCTCGACTAGGCTTATTATCTGCAATCGTGGCAACGAGCCCACTTTTGTCATTAATAATAGACAAGAGGTCTTGGACCTGACCCTCCTTTCCAACTCTCTTGAATCTCGCTTTATATCTTGGAAAGTCCTGGAGGAACACTCCTTCTCCGACCACAGATATATCGAGACTGTCATATCACTTACGGTACCAAAACCCATACCATACCGTAATCTGAAAAACACCAACTGGACACTTTTCAAGTCCAAGCTGGAACGACTGTTACCCTCATCTCCGCCCAGGGTACATGATACAGATCTGGCCTATCAAGCCGAACTGCTAGTATCTTCCTTTACTTCTGCGCTACAAAAGGCTTCAATTAAAGCCTGCCCTCTTAGCAGGAAGTCACGCCGCACCAAACCCCCATGGTGGACCCCCTCATTAAATGAGCTTCGTAGTAAAGCCAGAAGACTTTTCAACTTAGCCAAGAGAACTCGCTCAGAGGAATCTTGGCGAATCTACAAAACCTCCCTTTCTTCCTACAATAAGGAGCTACGCAAAGCCAAGCGTAACTCCTGGCGTAGTTTCTGTTCAAATATAGAAGATACCTCTGAGGCGGCAAGACTCAGAAAAGTACTCTCCATATCCACACCCACTCTGGGCTTCCTTAAACGGAGTGACAACTCTTGGACTTCGTCAAGTGAAGAGTCACTCATTATGTTAACAGAGACTCACTTTCCTGGGTGCATAGACAGCCCTTCCATAACGCCCTCCATAACAATGCCCATGGGGAGGCCTAGCCCACCTACTTCCCTTTTCAGTAGAAGTAACATCCTGGGGGCTATAAAGAGCTTCAAGCCTTTTAAATCCCCGGGCCCCGGCGGAATCATCCCTGCCCATCTGATTCACGCCGGTGATTATGCAATCAGCTGGTTGCAATTAATTTATAAATACATTGCCATATCTGGCATTATTCCCAAACCCTGGATGAGATCCAGGGTCATTTTCATTCCCAAAGCCGGGAAACCCTCACACTGCAATCCGAAATACTTCAGACCCATCAGTCTCTCGTCTTTCCTACTCAAGGTGCTAGAACGTCTACTAACCTGGCACCTTCTAGACAGAATCCCAGCTAATTGCTTTTCATCTGCTCAACATGCATATCGCAAGGGAAGGTCTACGGAAACCGCCCTTCATGATATCGTCTCTATAATAGAAAGATCACTCTCTCTAAAGGAATTCACGCTGATAGCTTTCCTAGATATCGAGGGGGCTTTCAATAACATTCTACCTGAGCCAATCATCGAAGCTCTAGCTAACTTAGGTACTGATGACCTAACTGTTAACCTCGTAAAGCAACTGTTAACCCACAGAACTATCGAGGCCTCTTTAGGAAATGTCAGTATAACCAGAACTGTGACCAGAGGCACCCCCAGGGAGGTGTCCTATCCCCCTTCTATGGAACGTAGTGGTAAACGTACTGCTACGGGAGTTAGATAGGGATGGATGCAGGGTCGTAGCTTATGCTGATGACCTCGCCATTAGCTTCTCTGGTAAATTCCCCCAAACTCTATGTGATCGGATGAGTAACTCTCTTCGTTATTTATCCAATTGGGTCACTAAAAATGGACTCGGAGTAAATCCAAGCAAAACCGAGCTAGTCCTTTTTACCAATAAATACAAAATCCCTCCACTCAGACTCCCCACACTGGGCGGGGAAACACTGAAGCTAAGTGACAAAGCTAAGTACCTTGGTCTATACCTCGACAGAAAACTGAACTGGAATGCATGCATTGAAGACAGAGCTCGCAAGGCCTCGGTCGCCCTCTTTACATGCAGAAAGACAATAGGCCTGAAATGGGGTCTAAGCCCCTACATTACTAGGTGGCTCTACACTGCCATCATTCGACCCATACTTCTGTATGGAGTCGTAGTCTGGTGGCCAGCCCTGAAAAAGGCGACCATTCTTGCTAGACTAAATAAAATACAACGCATGGCGGGACTCTTGACCTTGGGTGCTCTACGAACCACCCCGGGCGAGGCTATCGACGCCATCCTGTACTGCCTGCCATTAGACATAATGGGACCAAAAATTGCTACCCTATCCTCACTTAGAATGAGAGAAGCCAATCTCTGGAAGTCGAATGGACTGGGACATTCCAAGATCTTAGCGGAAATACCGTTCATCCTTCAAAAAACCGATTACAGCATCCCCACGGTATACACGAACACCACCTTCAAAGTGGTTTTTCCGCCAAGGGAGGCCTGGAGGGTTGGCTCTCCATACTCGGGCACCTCCTTGGAACTCTATACGGATGGCTCACGCTCCGCCGGCCAAACTGGCGGGGGCATTTACTGCCCTGAACTTGGTATAGCGAAGTCTTTCAGAATGCCTGACCACTGCAGTGTCTTTCAGGCAGAAGTCAAGGCCATTAAAGAAGCCCTTAACATTATTAATTCTGAGATCCCGTATAGATGCAGAATTAGCATTATTTCAGATAGTCAAGCAGCACTTAAGTCTCTAATGTCTATATCAAGTAACTCTAAATTACTAAACGAATGTCGCAAATCTCTAATAGAGATGGCTGAACAATTCGATATTCTCCTTATATGGGTCCCTGGCCACAGCAACATAGAAGGAAACTGTGTTGCAGATGAACTCGCGAGGATGGGAACAGTTTCCTCTCTCGACCAGGAGAGGGAACATGTATACATGCCTCTGGCGACGTGCAGGCTCATGATAGAAAACCACTACGAGCATCTGGCAGATCTAAGATGGGAATCCACCTTAAGATGCAGAACCTCTCGTCAAACATGGCCAATCAGGTCGAAAGAACGCTCATCCAAGCTATGTAGACTTACACGTAAAAACTGCTCCGCAGTCTTTCGTGCCCTCACAGGACACTGGTTAGTGGGGACCCATGCCTCCAGACTGTCCGTCAACGCCCATGACTTCTGCAGAAGCTGTGAAAATGAGGATGAGGAAGAGACTGTAACGCATTTCTTCTGTCAATGCCCAGCTCTCAGTCATCATAGAATGAGATTTCTAGGGGTATACTTTTTCAATAACCTCTCGGAGATGTCCGTACTGCAACCCCAACAGCTCTCGAATTATATCCGTGCCACGGGTTGGAATTGAAATGCGACCTATTTGTCGACTAGTCCATACAGCTTATTTCTTGTACGTTGCTTAGTCTCAGACCTTTTGTTCCCACATGGTATCACAAAGGGCCGAACCACGGCTCATGTGGGTTGGTGTTCTTGGACACCAACAGCCATTTTACCTAACCTAACCTACTGCGTCGATTCTCTCTACTGGACTCATGGCTTTGAAAGTGTAACAATGTACTGCATGATGTCCAGGTTTTTTACAAATCGGGCAGTTTTCAATTCTATGTTTCTGAACATTAGAATTTTTCTTTTCATCGTTTTTTTAATGAACTAATGGAACCATATCTCTGTTCCAAAAATTCTTTGACATCTGACAACTTTTGAATCTCTTTTGTCTTTCTGACGTAAGATTCGTATAGTTGTAGTGTCTCTTTATTAAATTTACGCAATATAATATGCGCAAAGATACTGTCTACTTCATTAGACAGATTTGCTTTTAATTTTATAATGTGCATAGCCTCATTGCTAGCATCAATAAAATTTTTTATCTGCTTTTCAGATTCAATATTTAATGAAGGTAAATCAATTAACCTATTTAATTGATCTGAAAAAATTTTTCTTTTATTTTCGAACCGTTTGGCCAACAGTTCCCACACAACATCATAATTATCTACTGAGCCAGTGAGCAAATGTGATACCATGCTCCTGGCTTCACCTTTTAATGCCGATTTTAAATAATTAAATTTGACCGAAAGACTTAGGTCCTCTCTTTCATGAATTATTTCCATAAATAATTCAAAAAATGAATCCCACTCTCTGGGTTCCCCATAAAAAGTGGGTACCTTAATTTTAGGTAGATCTGGAAGATCTTCTGTCTTCACGGCTACCTTATTGTTGTTGAAACTTATTTGCTCCAATATGTCAACCATATTGTTAGCATCAAACTCTAATTCTGATACATCTTCGTTGCATTGAATTTCTTGTTTTTCACAGAAATTAATTTTTTCTTGGATTCTATTCCAGAGAAAATTAATTTTATTTTTTCTAATGCTACTCCATTCCGGAGTAGCATTTTTTAATTCTTTTTCAGTTTCCTGAATATAATTTTTAAGTTGCAACAAGTTTTCGTCTAACTTATCTGCAATCTTATTATTTTCAATTTTTTCTGGAACATTTTCTGTTCCAGGATCAATCGTTTTTTTCGAACATAAATATTGTTCACTAATTGATTTAATTGTTCCTAATGTTTTGTCAAATATTTTTTTATTGAAGTAGTCGTGATCGACTGCTCCAATTTTTAAAAGAATAGAGTTGTTTAATATAAATTTATCTTTTAACTCTTTCAATATTTCAATAGATTGGCTGGAAATAATTCCAGCTTCAATCTCCTGAACTTTTTTAACTATTACTGCTTGCTTTTCCAGCAAATTAATTGTTGCTTCTGACAACATTTTGACAATATATATTTTAAATTTAGTTTCATGCAACTTATCTTATGTTGTGATGAAGCTGACTCTGTTGCTGATGCTGATGCTGACGCTGCTGCTCTGCTGATGTTGGTGCTGATGCTGCTGCTGATGACTCTGCTCACGCCGACGCTGTTGGTGATGCCGCTGACGATGCTGACGCTGACGCTGCTGCTGATGCCGACGCTGTTGGTGATGCCGCTGACGATGCTGAAGCTGACGCTTATGCCGCTGCTGTCTTTGCGGCCGTTGTTTCTGGCTCTTGGGGTTGTAAATCCTCTAGCCACTCCGATTTCCGATTCTATCGCTTCTTGAATCGTTTTTAGAACTCGTACTTTTTCACTTTCCAATGTAAGCCTCGGAAACGCTATATTTGCCCGTCGATTTCCTTTTTCGAACGCACAATTCCGATGTAAAGCCTCGGAAACGCTAAAATTTTTACCGTCGAGTTAGATTCTCGATCGCACAATTCCGACGTAAAGCCTCGGAAACGCTATGTTTTTTATTCTCTGCCTCTTTTCCTTTAGAGCGCTAGAGTTTTTTATTAATCCTCTTCGGATATTTGTTATCTCTGTCTCACAATGAGAACTAGAGCAATCAGTTCTGTGCTTCTTATCACTGGTGGAGGATAGCAACAGACCAATTTATTTTGCAACCTTAAGTATTTCACTATAGGTGCTGGTTTAAAATTCTGTGTCTCTTACCACTGGTGGGGGAAAACAACAGAATGCTCGAAGGACCAATGAATAAATGGACATCAAGACTTGTATGGTTGAGCACAAAAATTGAACTGACTTTATTTCTTAAAATCCTAGGCCTTATATAGCTACAAAATTACATCGGAGCACAGATCTCCTCTAAGAATTTGTACCCCACGCGCAGGATTGAGCGTGGTTTTATATTTACATTTATTTTTATCTCAGGCTTCGTTGCCAAGCATGGGAACGGGTCGCCCGCATAGATACAAATATATTCTTAAATTAGACATTTTTGGGTTTACATAGTCTCTTAAAATAATTTCTCCGGTGTTCTAGTTTCTGTTAATATAATATGTTCGTGCTTGAACAAAATTATTGGAAAACTTGCTAAGAGAAAAATTGCGACGGAAGACTTCTTGACCTTCTTTAAAAACAATAGGCTTTGCACGTAAATTGTATTGCTCCGCATTCTTTTCATAAGCGGTGCGAATATTCATTTGAATATCTTTTCGCAACAAATCCAACTGATCTGATCTTGACAGCGGTATTACTTGTTCTTCTAAAAGGGACAGTGATCGTAAAAGCTTATAATCAGCGCCATGAGTAATCATGTCAAACCCAAACAAAGCTCTATAAGGCGAACATCCGATTGCTTGATGTAAAGCAGATCTTAATGCGCATGAGATACTAGTGAGATAAACGTCCCATTCAGTTTGATCGTTCTTCAGATACGAACAAACTGCAGCTAATAGAGAACGATTTACACGCTCAGCAGCGTTACTTTGTGGCGAATACAAGGCAGTATACATATGATTAATTCCAAGTTCTGTAAGAAAAGCGTTGAGCTCATTCGATTTGAATTGCGAGCCATTATCGCTGACAATTGTCTCCGGTACCCCAAAACAATGAAAAATATTTTTTAGCAAGAACTCCTGTATGGCTTTGGAGGTGAACTTTCTCAAAGGATATAACCAATGATACTTGCTGAAATGGTCCAAAAATATAAATAATCCAACATTACCATTTTTGCTTCGCGGATATGGTCCTAACAAGTCTATATATAGCTTTTGAAATGGTCTAGATGTGGGAACTTAAGAACCCATTCAGGGACGAAGGCTATAATTAGGAGCTTTCATTTCTTTACAAGTGTCATGTTGACGAATATAATCTCGTACATCTTTTACCAAGCCGGGCCAATATAGGTGACGACATATCTTCTCGATCGTTTTCTGCATTCCGGAATGCGATGACATAAGGGTGTCATGAGCTTGTTTCGGAACGTCAGCTCGAAGTGTTTCGGGGACCCATAATTTCCAAGTTGGTGTTTTTCGTGTGTTTCGTTGCCAGTTCCCGAATTGAGACGAATATACAAAAACTTATCCACCACTTTACAATCCGTGAATTTGGAGTGATTTTCGTGATATCTATCTTTTAGCGATTGATAACTCTCTTCCAAAAATGCATCTGATTCTAAATCTATCAATGGAGCAATATCTAATACTGACACTTCATTATCAACGAATCTGGACAAAGCGTCCGGAACAATGTGTTCTTTTCCTTTACGATGCGAAATTGAGAACTTAAATTGCTGTAATCTAAAAATCCAGCGAGCTAATCTCCCTGAAACATTTTGTTGGCGCATAAGCCAAAGCAAACTCGAATGATCCGTTACTACCTCGAACTCTTGAAGCTCCAGATAGCATCTAAATTTTTCAATGGCTATTATGACGGCTAAGCATTCCCTTTCGGTTACGCTATTGTTACGTTGAGCACGACTTAACTTTTTTGACATAAAAGCAATGGGTTTCTCGTCTGTTTCTTCCGATAACTGTACAAGGACAGCTCCGATACCGAAGTCACTTGCGTCACAATGCAAGAAAAACTTTTACTGAAAATCAGGGTTTGTTGAAACTGGCGCGGATGTAAGGATCTGTTTTAACTTATCCATAGCCGACTGGGCTTCTGTGGTCCAAATAAATTTTTTTTTTGCAGATAGCATTTCTGTAAGGGGACACGAAAGATCAGCAAAATTGTGAATAAACCTACGATACCATCCACAGACTCAGAGAAAACCTCGTAGTTGTTTCAGATTTTTAGGTGCATGCCAATTTACTATTCAGGAAATTTTTTCAGGATCGGTGCAAATTCCTCCACTTCCTATAACATAGCCTAAATAAACGATGCTTGTTACACAAAACTGACTTTTAGCAATGTTTAATGTTAAGCCAGCTTTACGGAATTGTTCTGCAATCTGAACTAACACTGCTAGATGCGAAGTAAAATCTTCTGATACAACACACAAATCATCGAGATAGCCAAATACGCAGTGGCGCAAGTCGGGTGTTATGATATCATCCATCAGTCTACACATAGTGGAAGGCGCGTTACAAAGGCCAAAGGGCATAACTTTAAATTGGTACAAAGGACGACCTGGCACGGTGAAAGCAGTTAATGGTCTAGACTCAGAAGTTAACTCAATTTGCCAGTACGCATCTCTTAAGTCCAGTTTTGTTATAATATTGGCTTTAGGCATTCGAGAAAAAATGCCATCTAGCCGAACTTTATTGGGCTTTACGACTAAACGCAGTGGAGAACTCAATGGGCTTACTGAGGGTTCTATTACATCCAATTGTAACATGCGATCAATCTCAGCATACAGCAACTTTTCAACTGCTGGACTCACAGGATAGAAACGCTGCTTCACTGGTTTTGCGTCTCCGATATCTATGTGATGCTGAATTAACGTTGTACGTCCTAATCGTTCAGAGGCATTTGGAAACAGTTGCTTCACTACCTCTAATTGTTTTACTTGCAGGGGATCTAAAACATATTCCTTGGAAGCTTCCATTCTATTTGGTAAAGGGTCTTGATCAATAGAACAAATTATGTTTGGAGCGAGACCAAAAATTCTCCAAAAATCATGAACAAGAATAAGCTTTTGTTTGATTGACGGAATTACATAGAGACTTATGCGTTTGGTTAACGTTTTATATGTCATCATGATATCTAAAACTCCTATAATGTTTGGCTTTTCTCCATCTGCAGTTTTAGCATGGGAGTTTTATTCTCTGCAAGTTCCTTTAAATTTTCTGTGACCAAAGATGAGCCGATGCAACTAATGTTTGCTCCTGTGTCAAGCAGTCCAAGTACTGTGTATTCCAGGAACGAAACTTCTGCATAACTACGCATATCTCTTTGATCACAATAAATTGTTGACACTATAGACCGTTGAGCTTTCTTGACAATATCAAAGTAATGACGCAACCTTAAATTACGCTTACTAATTCTGGGCTTATGTTCGTTAAATATTCGATTTCTGACTTGAAGATAATTTTCCAATCGTTCCATATACGGTCTTAAATGAATTGGACTGGATTCTTCAGAGTCCGAAGCTGGTTCGACATCAATCTGCTTTGCGGAATTAGCGGATTGGGCTGCCGAGCAATTTTCTGCGATTATTGGTCTGATTTCTTCGGGAGCAACCTGTTGTTGTTGGGTGCACCCGGTCGACGGTTTTCCGACTGTCTGTTAAGACAGAATTTACACTGCGGCTTGTACGTGTTTACAGCTCCACAACCATAACAAAAGATACGACGTTTAGCTAAACAGTTCTCCCAAACATGCCCTAACTCTTCGCAATTCCAACATTTGACTTTTGAACATCGAATGGCGGCAATTTCTACTTCAGCTGAGACATCGATATCGACATCTGAACATACTTCGTCAACTGCATATATTTGACGACGAGATACTATAGGTTATAGGTTATAGGTTATAGGTTGTTAAAATTGTTACATATTTATATATATATGTGCAATGTGTTTTGTATGTCCAACAAGCAATGTATTAATAAAAAAAATGTTTTAATTTTTTTTTTTTTTTTTGGTTTTGTTTAACTAGTTGCAACTGCCAAAGCCCACATGTTAGCTTTAATTATTGAAAATTGTACACTCTTTGTATAGGTTATAGTTTTTGCTTTCGCAACAACAACAACCAGGCTTCGATACTGGGCTTTAACACATTCTCCCAAATTTCTTTTGCATTGGGAGAATTTTAACTATTTAACTAGATGTAATGTTTTTTTTTCTTTTGCTCTCTTCTACACTGCACTTTTAACCTTTTTTTTTTTTTTTTTTTACACACACAAACACAGTTAAGCTGCTGGTAGCTACTTCTGCGGCGATCTTCGTCTAAGCGGGGCCTTGTCTTGCTTTGAACTGCTCTCTTTCTGCTGAGTCGTACAGTTGGCTGCTCTTATGCTGATTAGCGTTCGTAGAGGAGGGCGCGCGGTTTCACACAGTTATTGCTGTGCACCGGCAACATCGACCGAAAAATTACCCTAACCTCCGAACAGCGCAGCAGAATTAATTTTGTCTGGAACTGGCGTGTGGGGGTTAGGTTGTAGATGATAGAGATACTTCCTCCCAAAACTGTATGTAGCAATGTTTCGTGTTACAGAGCAACTAGAGAAATCACAAAAATCAGATGACGGCCAGAATGCGTTGTATTAAAATACTTACACGCAAGGGTATTGCAGACACGCACTATTGAACAATTGAACACTTTTAGTGTATTTAATATTCGATAATGAGAATTTTCACTTTTTTTTAAAAAAAACTTTTCAGACTGTGAAAAAAATATATATTTTTTTTTTTTTCTCTCACCACGTGTAGCAGTCGATGGACTGTGTGACGTGGACAATGCGTACAGATAGAATTTTTTTCCAGCAAAGAGAACGAAGCTAGGAGCAAGAGCCTATTTATAGGGCCTAATTCCAGGGAAAGCTCGGCTTGGTAGCTCCGAAGGTGTTAACGAAACTAATGTTGCGAGAGAGACAAATGTTAAAGCTTGATAAAAGAGTGGGTCGACATGCATAGCAAGGTGATTGCTATGCTAATATCGTATTCGCAACTTTTATCGCATGCGATAATTGATCGCAACAGTATGCGATAACAGAACCATTAGTATTAAGCGAAAAAGGCAACCATTACATGTTGTGTGTTCAACATCGACGGAATCTGTTAATTTTATATTCTTTCCTTGATTTTATATACTAAATGATGAACGAACATCGGATGCATTGAAATTTTAAGCGTTTAACATTTTCTATATAATTATGATATGTGTATATGGATACATATATATATACAATTCCAGCACAGAAATTAGTTTTCCTTTCAGGTGTTCATTTAACCGTCATCATTGAGCTTAAGGATATCGGAGTGAGTACGTATTGGAATGTTTAATCATGAAAGAGAATTAAACTTGTCGAATTATTAAATCGGGAATTGTATGTATGTTTTCTATACTTATTGTCAACGTCAAGAAAAAATAACCGATTTTCGATAGATCATTTATTTCACAATTGAATTACATTTCTTCTGTAATATATATATTTTTTCAAATTAATAAGTCGTATACTCAATTGTAACTATCAACAAAATTTAATATGAATATGAATTATTTGGATTTTATAAGAATCATCCCCGTTAATAATGAAAAATTGTTTAAATATATTTATAACGTAAAATGAATTTCTAATCTTTTTCTTATTCGTCCCAAGTAAATAGTGAATCGTTCCAATAAGATGACAGCTCGTTAATGAGTGTTTTCATGGAATCAACGAGAGATTAGAGAAGAACCACGACAATCCGGCGAGCAAGATAGAGCATAGCTAGAGGTACACATTTGTACTATATATATATATATATATATATTGCTGCATATCACTGGACAGTTTCGTTGGATTTTTTTCAAGTCGACATTTTAAACCAGTTGTCACTTCGGAGTCGTGTTTGTCAAATACATCTGTGAACAAGAAAGAAAAGTACTGTCGAGCACGCCCGACCGTAGTATACTCTCTGCATTTTTTCCCGATTAAGTTATTAAAATCGGTCTAGAGATATTACAACGTGTAGTATGTGCATTAAAACACGTTGAAACAAAAACAATCTAAGCATAATCAAACATACAGCTGTTTGTCTGTATGCGAATACACATACGAAAGACAATATATGATGCATATACATGTATGTATGTATGTGTGTATTCAGCGCGGCCAGCGACTGCGGGCAGCGCTGCCGCTATACAAGCAACGAAAACATTCGAACATATGTTTGTATGTTTCTATCTCGCTTGCACTCATACATTGATGCGAATGCGGTAGCGCTGCCGCCACAAAGGCAGCGAAAACGTTCGAACACGTGCTTGTATGTTTCTGTTTCGCTTGCACTCATACAAGATATTGCATTCAGTAATTAATATTGTATCGCTTCTAGTTTTCTTGTTTATCGTGCGATTTCGATGCGCCTTTCAGGATAGTTTGATATAGTTAGTCTCCACACGAATTATAAATTACAATACTGTACTATATAAACAAAAGCCAAAAAACGGAACGAAAGTTGAGGACAATTTTTATTAATTGTGGGAGAAAGGGGCGTGGCAGTCCAAAATTTTAAATGTCAATGCATTTACGCTGTCACTAAAAACCTTCATACCAAAATTGGTGATCATAAGTACCATAGTTACTGAGATATTCGATTCTTGTATTGACTGACTAAATATCTGATCGATTGAGACCAAGCTCGAGCTTGTAGCTCTTACCATCTCTGAAATCTGTTTGTTCATACGGACAGACGGACAGACAGACAGACAGACAGACGGACAGACGGACATGGCTATATCGACTCGGCTTGTGATGCTGATTAAGAATATATATACTTTATGGGGTCTGCAACGCCTCCTTCTGCCTGTTACATACATTTGCACAAACCCAATATACTCTTGCAGAGAGTATATAAATACATCCCTCTCGTAGTTGGTGGTTCATTCTAACCAAAGAATGAACAGGCCTACTTAGATTTGGAAGCCGTCTTGTCGCCTAGTCCCCAAGAGACAATACCAAGGGACACCTCAAGGAGGAAGATAAGTCGCCAGCTGAATCAGCATTAATCTAGGATTCAAAATGGTGTTCATGCTGACCCTTTTATAGTGGTTTTTGTTACTGCCACCCTCGCTATTTTGGATTCATGTGTACTGCTGTCTGTTCAACATCGACGGAATCTGTTAATTTTTTATTCTTTCCTTGATTTTATATACTAAATGATGAACGAAAATCGGGTTTATTGAAGTTTTAAATGTTTAATATTTTCTATATATTAGACATATAGGTAGGGAGGGTAAAGAAGGAGTCAATATCAACTGATCTCCATATTTCTGCAAAGATGTAACTGATCTTCTGTCGGTATTAATATTATTTTATTCATTTCCATTTCTTTTAAATATCGCAAAGTGTACCTAAAAATTATGTTTATGTGTGTTTTTATGGAATCAACGAGAGATTAGAGAAGAACCCCGACAATCCGGCGAGCTAGATAGAGCATAGCTAGAGGTCCACATTTATTCGAAATCTAGCCATGCTTATGAGGTTGGAAAATTCGAATCCCTTTGTGGATAAGGACATTTGTACCACCCCCTCACCAATACTTAACTTGCACCATTACATATGTCATTGATTTCTACATGGTAGACAACAAACAATTTCTATCTTGCATAGACCTATATTCCAAATACGCAACTTTAATAGAAGTAAATGGTCGAGATTGGTTAGAAACTAAAAGAGCTCTTTTAAAGGTATTTAATGATATGGGAAAACCAATTGAGATAAAAGCAGATAAAGACTCAGCCTTTTTGTGCACCGCACTACAGATTTGGTTAAAATCAGAAGACGTAAATATATCCATTACAACTAGTAAAAACGTCATTTCAGACATAGAAAGATTCCATAAAACAGTAAATGAAAAATTAAGAATTGTAAACTCTGACACAAATATAAGAAGATAAACTAACTAGATTTGAAATAATACTTAATACTTATAATCATAAGAATAAACATAACACGACTGGTAGAACACCAGCAGATATTTTCATCTACGCAGGAAGTCCTGAGTATGATACACAACTTAATAAGAACAAGTAAGAAAAGTACAGTCGAGCACGCCCGACCGTAAAATACTCTCTGCATTTTTTCGCGATTTAATTATTAAAATCGGTCTAGAGATATTACAATGTGTAGTACTTACATTAAAACACGTCGAAACAAAAACAATCTAAGCATAATCACACATACATCTGTTTGTCTGTATGGGAATACACATACGAAAGCCAACATATGATGCATATACATGTATGTATGTATGTGTGCATTCAGCGCGGCCAGCGACTGCGCAAGCAACGAAAACATTCAAACATGTTCTTGTATGTTTCTGTCTCGTTTGCACTCAAACATTGATATGAATGTGGCAGCACTGCCGTCACATGTGCTTGTATGTTTCTGTCTCACTTGCACTCATACATGATATTGCATTCGGTTATCAATATTGCAACGCTTCTAGTTTTCATGTTTATAGTGCGATTTCAATGCGCCTTTCAGGATAGTTTGATATAGTAAGTCTTCACACGAATTATAAATTACAATACTGTACTATATTAAAGAATGCTTAAAAACGGGGCGAAAGTTAAGAATTTTTATTTTATTAATTGTAGAAAACGGGGCATGGCAGTCCAAAAATTGAAATGTCAATGCATTTACGCTGTCGCTAGGAACCTCCATACCAAAATTTGTGATCCTATGTGCAATAGTTATTGAGATATTCGCATAAAACACCGTTTTTTTTCCGAGGTGTGTCTAGTTTTTTCATCATTGTGGGCAAATGGGGTGTGGCATCGAAAAAAAAAAGATTCTTGTATTGACTGACTAAATATGTGATCGATTGAGACCAAGCTCAAACTTGTTGCTCTTACCATCTCTGAAATCTGTTTGTTCATACGGACAGACAGACGGCCAGACAGACAGACGGACAGACGGACATGGCTATATCGACTCGGCTGTTGATGCTGATCAAGAATATATATACTTTATGGGGTCGGTCACGCCTCCTTCTGCCTGTTACGCACATCTCGCTTCTGACAAACTTAATAGACCCCTATACTCTTTTTTAAAGAGTACGGGGTCTAAAAACACCCAAGGAAATAAAATCATTTTTCGGCCTTTGTGGTTATTATAGGAAATTCATTCCTAACTTCGCTCACGTTGTAAAGCCAATGACTTTAAAATTAAAGAAAGGTGCAATTATGAACACCAACGAACCGAATTACATTTCTGCTTTTGAAAAATTAAAAGTACTTATAACGTCCGATCCAATATTAATCTATCCAAATTTCGACAAACCATTTTGTCTTACAACTGATGCGAGCAACATAGCTATTGGAGCTGTTCTGTCTCAAAATCAAAAACCCATTTGTTTCGCAAGCCGAACTTTAAACGAATACGAAATTAACTATGCAGCAATTGAAAAAGAACTTTTAGCCATCGTTTGGGCAACTAAATATTTCCGATCTTATCTTTAAGGTAGAAAATTCGAGATCCTCAGTGATCACCAAACATGAAATTGCAACGTTGGAAAATCAAATTAAATGAATTTAATTATCATATTAAATATGTACCAGGCAAAGAGAACTATGTTGCAGACGCTTTATCCAGAATAAAAATTGAAGAAAAGTTGTTAGGAGAAACTTCTAACGTAACTGTAGCAACAATCCATAGCGCCCAAGAGGACAACCAAAATCACATTTCACTGACAGAAAGACCAATAAACTATTTTAAAAGACAAATAGAATTCGAAAAAAGTAACTTAAATAACGTATCCGTCACTAATTATTTTCATAAAACAAAAATTTTAATAAAATATGTTGATTTGACAACTAATCATGCAAAAGAATTAAAGAATACTTATGTTCTAAAAAAAGTGTTATATATTTCAGCAACGAAGCTGATTTTCTTACATTCCAGAATGCTTTCGTTGAAATTATAAGTCCGAATAATATAACAAAAGTAATGAGATCTACTAACAAACTAATAGACCTCCAAACTTACGCCGAATTTAAAGAATACATAATAAATACACACCAAAAGTTATTACATCCACGAATAGAGAAAATGACACTATTATTCAAAGAAAAGTATTATTATCCAGATTACCAAAACCTTATTCAGAATATAATTAATGAATGCAAAGTTTGTAATATAGCAAAAACAGAACATAGAAACACTAAATTAGCTTTTGAGTTAACTCCAGAAATCCATAATCCCAGAGAAAAATATGTCATTGATTTCTACATGGTAGACAACAAACAATTTCTATCTTGCATAGACCTATATTCCAAATACGCAACTTTAATAGAAGTAAATGGTCGAGATTGGTTAGAAGCTAAAAGAGCTCTTTTAAAAGTATTTAATGACATGGGAAAACCAATTGAGATAAAAGCAGATAAAGACTCAGCCTTTTTGTGCACCGCACTACAGATTTGGTTAAAATCAGAAGACGTAAATATAACAATCACAACTAGCAAAAACGGCATTTCAGATATAGAAAGATTTCATAAAACAGTGAACGAAAAATTAAGAATTGTCAATTCTGACACAAATCAGGAAGATAAACTAACTAGATTTGAAATAATACTTTATACTTATAATCATAAGACTAAACATAACACAACTGGTAGAACACCAGCAGATATTTTATCTACGCAGGAACTCCTGAGTATGATACGCAACTAAATAAGAAAAACAAAATAGAAAGACTTAATGAAAATAGAACCGAGTTTGAAATAGATACAAGGTATAGGGAATCACCATTAGTATGATCTAAATCCACAAACCCATTTAAACAAACAGGAAATTTAACACAAATAGATGACAAGCATTATGAAGAAGTTAACAGAGGTAGAAAGATAACTCATTATAAATCAAAATATAAAAAGAAGAAAGTAACTAATAAAAGTAAATATGATAATTCCAGATCAACAAATAACCCGAATCACGATGATAACTCTTCATAATTTACCAACTCTAATTATAACATTCATGCTACTTTACTTTATATCCACAATAAATGGACAGAACTTGGAAATCAATCCAATTAATCAATCCTCTACGAATGGATATCTTATATTTCAAACAGGAACATTGAATTTACCCATAAAATACGAGTATCACTATTTAACTATCAATATAACAAAAACTGAAGAAACTTATAAAAGAAGAAACAATCAAAGATAGACAACCTTTCAGAAAATAGTGTTCAAGCTAATGAATTAAATGAAATAATAAAAGCTGTTAATAAAGGAATTGAAGTAATGAACAGTTTAAGTGTCACCCACAAAGCAGAACAAAGACTTGACATACTAATTTTCAATTTACAGGAATTCACAGAATATATTGAAGATATAGAATTAGGAATGCAACTAACCAGGCTTGGTATATTCAACCCTAAGTTACTAAAATATGACTCACTATCACATTTAAACGCTGAAAAAATAATAAATATTAAAACATCAACTTGGTTAAAAACATTTACTAATGAAATTTTAATCATTTCCCATGTTCCACGCGAAATTAAAAATACTGCACTATTCGACATTATTCCTTACCCTGACGAAAATAAAAACATTCTAACTGAAATTATTCATGACACTTACTACTTGACAAAATAATAAAGCATTTACAGTAACAAATAAAGATTTAGTTATGAACAAATGTATCACTGGAATATTAAATCAAAATAAAACAGAATGCAGATATGCAAAAACACACAAAAACTATGAAATTAAGCACGTAGAACCAAATATTATGTTAACATGGAACTTACCTAAAACTGTATTAAATCAAAATTGTATAAATAGAGAAATACTTATTGAAGGAAACAATATGATAAAAGCCATAAATTGTTCACTCCAATTAGATGAAATATTAATAACTAACACTATGTTAGATTACACACAAACAGTTTACATTAATAATAATGTAACTAAATTAGAACCATTGTCATATGTCCAAACTAAAGAAATTATATTACAACAAACAAAATTGTATAACATGTTCCAAATAATAACGATAACAACATTAATAATTATTTTTATTGCATTAATATTGTACATTATGTTTAAATATATAAATATTCCACAAAAAAATTATAGTAAATTTTAAGAACAAAAAAACAGTCAACCGCAAACATATCATCAAATATTCAAAAAGATACAGAGTTAAATCAAAATGAAAATGAAATTAAGGAAATTGTACTAGATCCAACAATATATCCAAAATTAACCGCATGATGACAGGCTCATTTCTTAAGGATGGGGAACTAACATATGTAGAGACATATGTACTCATACAATACGCCTAGCTGAAACTTTTCATTTATGTTACACATTCCTTTCCCACAGACTTAAATAAATAATTATAAAATAATCAAATGGTGACAATAACAATTCTGGCTTCCCACGAACTTATCAAATATCATAAACAATTCGCCAGAATCGCTATTCCCACCATTGGGGTTGAAACTGCTGACGTTGCACAAATCCTGGCTAGCAGAATTTTCTTAAATCTCAATCTCTTTAGATCGAGATCACTTTTGTTTACATAAGAGCCAAAAGCTCTCTAAGTTGAAAGCCCAAATATTAAAAGCTCAAAGCCGAGGTTTGCTCAACGTCCCCAGAACATAGCTTAAGTTAGTCTAGATTTATATCTGTACTCCGTAGCTTCGGTTTAAGAAAAATAAATTATATTTTTTTGAATAACCAACTTACAAACTACGTTATTATATATGTGTTCCGTAGCTCCGGTTTAAGAAAAATAAATTATATTTTTTTGAATAACCAACTTACAAACTACGTTATTGGCGCAGCCGGTAGGATATCGGGAAATATCCAAGTAACAGAAATCGGTCCTTTTAGATCCGCTTATAGAGACTCTTGCACGACCAAGTGACTCTAGGATTTAACACGCAAATTTTCTGCAAAAAAAAGTGATCCGGTTCAGAACATTACAATTTTGGAAAAAACAAATTTTCTGATATCCGCAAAAGAATCAACGCTAAATTGTGCTAAAACTTAACAATCCAATTATTAATCGTGGCTCACAGATCTAAGTGCGACCGCCATCGAAAACATAATTGCCATATTAAGAATAACGCGCTAAACTTGCAATACACCAGTGTTCTGTTAATAAATAGATCCTGTGAACTATTTTGAACAACTGTAAATAAGGACTTTTTGATTGACTTGATAAGGACTTATTTACAGACTTTACACATCATTAAATTGATCCCTGTAAACGTAAGATCATTACAACTCAACAAAAGTGAACAAAACCCTGAAGTAACTATCAACATCAAATATTTTTGTGAAAAAAAATACATAAACTGATTTAAATCCAAAAAAACTGAAATTAATAAAAAAAAAAAAATTACACAACAAAATAAAAAACAACATGACAACAACAGCAGCGATGGAAATTTCTGAGATGCACCTCAAACAAGCACTAGGACAGATACGTCAAGTGCTCATCTTCGATGGAAAAACGGTGGAATTCACTGCCTTTATAAGAAGGATTGATTTCATTATGCAACTGTACCCGACCCAAGATGTAAGACAGCACAGCGTTCTATTCGGAGCAATAGAAATGCAGACATCTGGAGCAGCCCAACGTTTTTCCCAACTGTCAGCTGCCACCAACTGGAGAGACCTGAGGAGTGCCCTAATCGACGAATTTAAGACACAAACACCATATGAGGAATTATTGAGACGACTATGCAACACAAATTATAATAATAGTAACCGTAAGTTTGTAGAAGAATTAGAGTATAAGTCTTTTGTTATATCTAATAAGCTTATGTTGGAAAACCAACCACAAAACACAATATTATACACAAACGCTATGAACAACACTATTAAAGACGTTATCACCAGGAAACTACCTGAAACAATATTCATGACTTTAGCTAGACATGACATTACCACTGTTTCTAAACTTAAACAAGTAGCTCAACGTGAAGGACTTTACGAAAACGGCTTTAACGAAACAACCAAAATAACGAAAATTCAAAATACCACAAACCTAATAATGACAACCGTGGAAAGGGAACTAATCAAAATTATTATCCAAGTCCAAATTATTCAAACCATTCAAACCCAATCAATACACCAAAAGAAAATGCTGTGAATAATCAAGCATTATATAAGGAATTCAAGCAAAATCTTGATCAAGCTAGATTACAAAACCAAATGAATTACCACAACCAAAACCAAAGACCTTCGAATCCTCCTGTTAAGAGACAGCGAGAAAATACAAGTGGTCACTCCAAAATGGAAATTTCCGAAAATTTTCATCAAGGAGCCTCGGACCAAGAAGAATGAATCCTTTCATTCGAGTAGTTATGAATGGACATCACTTTAACTGTGTAATTGACACAGGTTCGTCCATCAATATTATAAAACAAAATTCCCTAAACTTTCCTATTAAACATTGCCAATTAAATGTGCAAACAATAAATGGCACTATTCAATTAAAAAATTGTGTATCTTTTGCCCCTAGCAAACTTTGTCCCACTCACCAAACATTTTATCTACACGACTTCTCAGACAATTACGATATTCTACTAGGTAGAGAATATCTAGAATCATGCGAAGCAAAAAATGGATTACAAAAAGAAAACAGTTATCCTAAATGAACATTCATTTCAAATGAGATATGATCGTGAGGGTTCTGTTAAGGACAAGACTGCATTTCAATGCCTTGATCCGCCCCGAACAAATGATATAGCTGTTAATTACGCTATAAACAACAAACTAAATGAAACAAACCAATTTCGATTAGATCATCTGAACGATGAAGAAAAATCGAAACTTTCCAAACTTCTTTATGAGTTTAGTGACATTCAGTACAAAGAAAGTGAAAATTTGACTTTCACCAGTACAATTAAGCATATCATCCAAACTAAACACGAAGACCCAATCCAAAAGCGACCATATAAGTATGAGCAAACATTCGACGAAGAAGTCGATAAACAAATTAAAGAAATGATCGAATAAGGTATAATTCGCAAAACAAACTCGCCTTATTGCTCACCAATTTGGATTGTGCCAAAGAAACGTGATGCATCAGGTAAAGAAAAGTTTCGTATAGTTATTGACTATCGGAACTTAAATGAAATAACAATTGATGATAAATATTCTATTCCGGTCATGGATGAAATACTAGACAAACTTGGAAAATGTCAGTATTTCACCACAATTGACCTTGCAAAAGGATTTCATCAGATACAAATGGACCCACAAAGTATACCAAAAACAGATTTTTCAACCAAAAATAGACATTACGAATACACTCGAATGCCTTTTGGGTTGAAAAATGCCCCAGCAACATTTCAACGTTGCATGAACAATCTGTTAGAAGATTTAATCTTTAAAGATTGCCTTGTATACATGGATGATATAATAGTGTATTCCACTTCGATGGAAGAGTACCTATTGTCATTAAACAAGTAAGATAAGTACGGTCGAGCACGCCCTACCGTATAATACTCTCTGCATTTTCCACGAATTATATTATTAAAATCGGTATCGAGATATTACAATGTGTAGTACTTGCATTAAAACACGTTGAAACAAAAACAATCTAAGCATAATAAAACATACAGCTGTTTGTCTGTATGCGAATACATATTCGAAAGACAATATATGATGCATATATGTATGTGTGTATTTGGCGCGGCCAGAGACTGTGAGCAGCGCTGCCGCCACGCAGGCAGCGAAAACATTCGAACATGTGCTTGTATGTTTCTGTCTCGCATGCACTCATACATTGAGCGCTGCCGCTCAAGTGCTTGTATGTTACTATCTCGCTTGCACTCATACACGATATTGCATTTAGTTATCAATATTGTAACGCTTCTAGTTTCCTTGGTTATAGTCCGATTTTAATGCACCTTTCAGGATAGTTTGATATAGTTAGTCTCCACACGAATTATAAATTAGAATACTCTACGATAAGAAGAAATGCCATAAAAATGTATTGAATTTTGAATAGTGTCTTAGTTCCTATGGGAAAAGGGGGCGTGGCAGCAAAATTTTTGATGGCATGACATTTACTCAGTCTCTAGGAACCTCCATACCAAAATTGGTGATCCTAGGTGCCATAGTTACTGAGATATTCGCCGAAAACACCGATTTTTTCCGAGGTGTCTCTGGTTTTTTGCTCACCCGAATCACGATGATAACTCTTCATAATTTACCAACTCTAATTATAACATTCATGCTACTTTACTTTATATCCACAATAAATGGACAGAACTTGGAAATCAATCCAATTAATCAATCCTCTACGAATGGATATCTTATATTTCAAACAGGAACATTGAATTTACCCATAAAATACGAGTATCACTATTTAACTATCAATATAACAAAAACTGAAGAAACTTATAAAAGAAGAAACAATCAAAGATAGACAACCTTTCAGAAAAAGTGTTCAAGCTAATGAATTAAATGAAATAATAAAAGCTGTTAATAAAGGAATTGAAGTAATGAACAGTTTAAGTGTCACCCACAAAGCAGAACAAAGACTTGACATACTAATTTTCAATTACAGGAATTCACAGAATATATTAAAGATATAGAATTAGGAAGTGTAATGGTCGTCATATAAGCAAAGAATTTCAAAGATGCAAACTAAAGATACAAAACATGCAAAACGATTGATCAATAGCAACAAGTATCAAAAGCTTTGATTTCGCTGCACATTATCCGAAAGCTTTATCCGAGAGCTTTGACCCAGTTCTGCAACCGCAGCATAAGCTTGGCTGCTGCATAAAAGCTTCTAAGCTGCGCACGCATGCTAATTATGTTGCTAAGCAGCGCAGCCAACTTTGCACATTGGTGAGAGAGTTTTGTATTTTTTCATTGGAATTGGACGCTATAAATTCTTATTGGAGGCCAAAATTGTTCTTTTCCGCCTTTGAAGCCAGCCAAGTCAGTGCTAGTGTCACTATTAAAGTTCGAAGTGGGAATTAAAGGTTAGATTGTTGCAATCTAATCTGTAAGCTGCGTTGGATTAATCCGCAGCCATCGACGTATTTGGACCGTAGGAGTCTCACAATTTAAGCATATTGACATTTGCTTAATAAAAGGTATGCCATCGATTGAATATTTCTTTAGCAAATATCAGTCATAGTAATTGGTTTTTCCGTTTCTCAGCCGGGGGTTGAGCATAATACGTTCCCCCTCCCGCGTCATTGCTTTTGGCAATCAAAGCCTGATATTGCCAGCAATTGGTGCGGGCCTAATAATTTCTTTGGAGTGCGTTATACGCGCACCAGTATTATCTGTTTTGGATATCTGTTGCGGAACCCGATCTTGGAGTGCACCGTGACTCTGCCAGCCACTACATGGACAGGCTTGTCCCCTGCAAAGTGCCTCCAGGAAAACTGAACCGTCTTGTGACCAAGATCCCGTATCATCGATCTCAGATCCAAGTGTCGTGCTAGTGCTTTAACCTAAATCTAAATCTTTAATATAAACGAAACGTCTAAAGTTTGGCAAGAACCCTAACCAGACATAGCGAAAATTTTGCATATATTGGTGCCACATATTAACGTACAATGATAAAAAGAAAAGAAAAGTAATTGAAAAAAAGAGTAATTAAAGTTAGTTGGATTGAATTAAAAGTTGCTTGAAATGTTTGTTAGAAAAGAAAATTAAAAAAAAATATATATTATATATTGTTATAAAATCAAATGGGTTCTTTGTGCACCAAATCGTTCAATATCGCATGTACCTTTTAAAAACAAAATACTAACCTAACCTGTTACATCAAACGACACCACCGATGGAAGGCCTTTCAACGTTGGAATTTTTGTCATGTAAGTGCATAAAAAAAATTGATTTCAGTCAATCTGAAACACCTGTGGACTTAACCTAAGTCACCTTTCTAACCTTTTTCAATATTGCATACTAACTTACAAGCGATATTTTTGCAAATCTATAAAAAGTAACAGAGTGCAGAATTAAAAAGAAAAACTAACTAAAAATGTAATGAAAAATATTTGAATTAACAGTGCACAAAGAAAATTGAACAAAGAGAAAAAAATTCTCTTTTAATAAAAAAAAAAAACAAAACAAATTGTAAACATTTAGGAAAAAAATATATAAATATACACAAAGAAATTTAAATGCACTAAAGTAAAGAAACAAAAATATGTACAAATTAGAAAGAACATAAAACAAACATTTCAAACTACATTCATTCGCCTGAAGAAAAAAAAATTTAATTTAAAGCTCTGTTTCAGTAAACAACCATTCAGTGCAATGGAATTAAATCTTTTGTAAAATTTTTGAAACAAAGAAAAAAAAAATTAATAAGAATTAATGTCATAAACTAAAAACAAAACTTATAAGTATGTATAAATAATTAGCGTTGATAGATATATGAAACAAAAACGAAACAACACAATGAATTCTTAAGAAAAAACAAATGTAATCTGAAAGAAAAATGTCAACTGAAAAGAAAAGAATTTAAGCCTGTATACACACTGTCGATCAACTATGATAACGTTATTGAATTCACTTTCGAAGGCTCCCTTGTTTCGGATTGAAAATTAGTAATAAATTCAATATTATAATGTTTGCAAATCATTTTGTCTATATTCTGTTCTGAGATGAAGTTTATGATGTGTTAGATTTTTATGTTCCTGTGACTTGTTAACGTAATGGGGTAGAAAGCCTTTCTCTTTGGGGATCTTTCTCAACTGTCTTGGAAGGATCATGGTTGGGTAGGGTAGAGAATGCGAGTGTCAACTGACACCATAGACCTCGCCTCTTTTAGCAATAGGATGGGTTTTCCTTTTTTTTCGTTTTGTTGTTTGGCCATGGTGATTTTTGCCATGTTTGGGAGTAGAGCTCCTCTTTTACTTTTGTAGGGATCCTAACTTAAACTTTATGTACCAAGGACGAGAAGTAGCAACGAACCCCCTCGCACTCCCGAATGAGCTAGGGAACCAGAGGATCCTGCCCCGCTACCGCTCTCGCCCGAACCTCGGACGATGTTGGTTTATTGTACGTCTTGAACGTCGTTCAAAATATAAATGGTCGAAGGTTACATAAATTTTTGGCGCCCAAAAACGTGGGGCAGCTTAACATAACATCCATTTTAATGCTTAGAATTGAGCATTAGTTATTAAATTTACTCATTGATTGGGTATAGTTTTGAGGTTTTTTTTTTAACATATGGCCATTTAGCTGAGTTATTGTTAACTTACTGAATTGCAGCTAGCTGCAACGTGAGTTAGTTTAACTTCCCTTTGAGTGATATTTACTTTATTTTTTTTGTAAGGCTTATGCTGATGTTGAACTGATTGATTTGGTCGTTCTTCCGCATATAGTAATACAATGGTTTAAGTCTGTTAAGAGGTTAACGATGCTGGAGATTCTAAGAAAGAATTCCATGCCGAACTTTCCATGCTGCACTTAACTAATTATAAATGAACGGTAAAAAAAAAATAAAAATAATAGAATATAGCGCTAAGATCAGCTATATAAGGATATGTTATGCTCCACACCCAAGCTCATTTTTGTTTTTCGTATGGTTTTTAGTATTTTGTATTTATTTCAATTGTCGTTGGTGAATCTGTCAGATACAATTTCAGAATACTGAATATTTGGCCCAGCTGCAATATCGGTACTGATTGTTCCTCGGAAAGATGTTGCCTCCACAATCGAAATGATCCATAAAAGCTATCAAGTCATACCATGTGGTTTTAATAGGATTGTTTGAGTAAAGTTGTAAAGTATGATAGAATTTTTGTCTGGAACTTGTGCATATGCCGAAAGTTGCGTATCCTTGCCGATTAATTATGTCGTATGAAACATTTTCTCATAATAATTCTTTAGCCATTTTAGTATCAATAGCCCAATTTAAACACCGTCTTATTGTTTTTAAAATCAAACAGCTTTCACCCCTTTATGTTAACATATAAGTCACACAAGGAACTTAAGAAAGTAATTTCTTTGTTTTTGAAAATAAAATAATGTCTCTAGTTTCTCGAAGTCCACCAAACTCTCAGTCAGTTGAGAAATCTACAAGCTTATGTCGAATTTGTCAGCAAGACATGAACAACACTCAGCAGTGTTATTGCACGCCTTGTACACATAACTTCCATAAACTTTGTTTGGAACAGTGGCTCGAACACCATTTAGAATGTCCTGAATGTAATGCAGAAATAAATCCTGCAAATATAAAATTGGTTATCGGCAACTGCTCGCCGGCTCCAAAGCAAACTGCTGCATCAGCAGCGCCATCAAGTTCAAGAATGGTTACCCGAAATTTATCCAAATCCTTGAACCAAAATCGTAACGTTATCATTCCTAATCCCCCTGAAAGGTCAATGGAAGGTAGTGATGTATTGATTTCTGGGTTAGATGCAAGTCATAGTTCGAATCAAAATGCCAATGCTCCTCCCAGAAATAATAATACTCGTCGTAGAGGTAGGCCAATTCGATCTGCCAACGCTAGTCAATATCCTGTCGTGGATTACTCTGCTATTCAACAAATGATCGAACAGACAGTCACACGAGTTATATCGTCTTTGCAACTCAATTCTCGCCCTACAATAAATGAACAACGATCTTTCGCCCCAACTCCCGTTGCGTATTCGCCCAGTAGTTCGACGATTCACAACCGCAAAACGGCTGACATTATCCAAAAGTGGAATTTACACTTTGATGGATCCCCCGAAGGACTTGGAGTTGAAGAATTTGTTTACCGTGTCAAAGTTCTAACTGAGGAAACTTTGGACAGCGATTTTATGGGCCTTTGTAAGCATTTGCATATCTTGTTTATTGGTAAAGCCCGAGATTGGTTTTGGAGATTTCACAAGCAAGTTGATCGTATTGTTTGGTCAGAATTTTGTGCTGCTCTTCGTCAGCAATATAAGGACTATCGTTCTGAGTTTATGAGTAAAGAACTAGTCAGAGCTAGAAAGCAAAAACTGGGAGAAACTTTTGTACAGTTTTATGACTCGGTAGCATCCTTGATAGACAAGTATGGTCTCAAAATCGAGGAAGGAGAGTTAGTCGAGATTTTACAAAATAACCTGTTGCCCGAAATGCGTCACAATTTGCTCTACCAATCTATCGGTTCGGTTGGTCAGTTACGTCGTTTAGTTCAAATGAGCGAAAACTTAACTAAGGATTTAAATTGTCGTCAGGAAACTTTTTCTCGTGCAAAGCCTGTCGCTCTTCGTCGTCAAGTATGCGAGTTAGAAAACGCTTGTCCTGAAGTAAATGTAGAGGATTATTCAGATTTATATGAATCCGAAATTGCCGATTTACAGAAAGCCCATGCAAACTTTACATGCTGGAATTGTGAAGAAAACGGGCATATTTGGGAAAACTGTCTCCAAGATAGGAGAGTTTTTTGTTTTGGATGTGGTACTCCCAATGTATATAAGCCACAGTGTACAAAATGTATCCGTAGGCAGACGGAAAACCGACAGAAGGGAGCATCCAACAACAGTCGGATGCCCCCAAAAGTGTAGACACAGTGACAGAAAAAGTTTGTTTAAAACATAGCACTACTAAAAAGGGAACGTGTTCCAATGAACAAGGCACACCTAGAGTAGATTTACGTTTTCTTCGTCCTGAAGAAAAACTTGAAAAATATTTAGATGTAAGAAACAGAATATTTAATGAAGTAGGTTCTGTAAAGAATAAGCGTATTATGAGGTTGAAAATATAATATATATAATATAATATATATAATATAATATTAAGAAAAGTCGTAATTTGTTAGTTTCTACTATCTTTAGTGATCCCAAAGATATGCGCACCTATGCAGAAGTATCGTTTTTGGAATTTACCAAATTAGGTTTGTTAGATACGGGTGCAAATATAAGTTGTATAGGATCTACATTGGCACAAGCCGATTTTTCTAATTGTCCTTTCTTTAAGCCTATCAAATCGAGTGCGAAAACTGCTGATGGTAATATTCAATCAGTAATTGGAATTTTAAAAATTGATATGACATACCAATCTATTTCTAAGCCCATGACATTGCATGTCATACCCACAATCAAGCAAGACTTAATTTTTGGGCATGATTTTTGGAAAATATTCGCTTTAGCTCCAAACGTCATTAATACTTTGGAGGTCGATACAAATAATATAAATTTGGGCGACCCAGATAAATATCCGTTAAGTAGCGCTCAATTGAAACAACTTAACGCAGTAAAGCAACTGTTTCCAGATGCTGCTCAAAAATTGGGACGTACTGCTTTAATACGTCACCATATTGATGTAGGAGACGCTATGCCGGTTAAACAACGCTTTTATCCCGTAAGTCCAGCTGTAGAAAAACTATTGTATGCAGAAATCGATCGTATGTTAGATCTTGGTGTCATCGAGCCATCCACCAGCGCTTGGAGTTCTCCAATGAGGCTTGTTGTAAAGCCGAATAAAGTTCGACTTTGTTTGGACGCGCGAAAACTTAATGATGCAACCAAGAAAGATGCCTATCCACTGCCAAGCATCGAGGGTATATTTTCTAGGTTGCCGAAGGCAAACATCATTTCAAAACTTGATCTGAAAGATGCTTATTGGCAGATTGAACTTTCGGAAGAATCAAAGCCCCTTACTGCATTTACTGTTCCAGGAAGGCTTCTTTATCAATTTAAGGTCATGCCATTTGGTCTGTGCAATGCACCCTCAACCATGTGTAGGCTAATTGATGAAATAATTCCTCCAGATCTTCGACACTGCGTATTTGGTTATCTAGATGATCTTTGTATAGTTTCAGAAGAATTTTCGACTCATCTATCGATATTGATTAGAATAGCCGAACAGTTAAGAAAAGCCAACTTGACGTTAAATGTCGCAAAAAGCCATTTTGCCGTTACTAAAGTTAACTATCTCGGTTATGTTATTGGTAGCGGAGGGATATGTACCGATCCTGATAAGGTTGCGTGTATTCAGAATTGGCCATCTCCAAGAAATCTTAAGCAAGTAAGAGGCTTTTTAGGCGTTTGTGGTTGGTATCGTCGCTTTATAAATAGTTTTGCTGATTTAGCTTGTCCAATAACCGATGTTTTGTCGTCCAAGAAAAAGTTTGTTTGGACACCGGAAGCTCAAGTGGCCATGGAAAAACTGAAGTCGGTTTTAACGTCTTCACCAGTGCTACAAAATCCAAATTTTGATGAAAAATTCTTTTTGCATTGCGATGCCAGTGATTATGGAATTGGTGGCGTCTTAGTACAGCTGTCTCCCGAAAAGGAAGAGAAACCAGTCGCATTCATGTCCAAAAAACTGAGTAGAGCCCAACGTAACTATAGCAGAACGCGAATGTTTAGCGGTGATATTAGCAATTGAAAAGTTTCGTTGTTACTTAGAACTCCAGGAGTTCGAAGTTGTAACGGATCATTCGAGCCTTCTTTGGTTGATGAGACAACAAAATGTTTCAGGCCGCTTAGCCCGCTGGATTTTTCGGTTGCAGCAGTTTAAGTTTACAATTTCGCACCGCAAAGGCAAAGAACACATAGTGCCAGACGCTTTATCTAGATTGCCAGAAAACGATATAGCATCTTTAGAGATGAGCCCTGTAATCGATTTGAAGTCCACTGCTTTTCAGGAGGAAAGTTATGAACTCCTGAAGAACAAATTTCAGCAAAACAGTGCCAGATTTCCGGATATAAAAATTATTGACTCATACCTGTACATTCGTACTGAGCATTCGTCAGGAGACGAAGTACAAGAGAAATTGTCATGGAAACTTTGGGTGCCTGATCAACTTAAAGCCGACGTGCTGAAACAAGCGCATGATAGTCTGACGTCCGCCCATTCGGGTATGCAAAAGACAATTGAAAAATTGCGCAGAAATTTGTTCTGGCCTGGTTTAGCTAAAGACGTGTGAGACTATGTTCGAAACTGTGTTGTTTGTAAAGAGTCCAAAGCTCCAAACTATACACTTCGCCCTCCGATGGGATCTCAAAGTCCTACTTTTAGACCTTTCCAGAGATTATACATAGACTTGTTAGGACCGTATCCAAGGAGTAAGCAAGGTCATGTTGGATTGTTGATCGTGCTAGACCATTTTAGCAAATTTCATTGGCTGCAGCCTTTGAAAAAGTTCACCTCTGATGCTGTTAGAGAATTCTTGCTTAAACAGATTTTTCACAGCTTTGGTGTCCCCGAAACAATTGTTAGTGATAATGGAACACAATTTAAGGCTAACGAATTCAATGCTTTTTTGACAGAGCTAGGAATACGACATGTCTATACTGCTCTATATTCTCCACAAAGCAATGCTGCTGAGCGTGTAAATAGATCGTTACTAGCCGCGATTCGATCCTATTTAAAGCAAGACCAAACATATTGGGATGAAAATCTTACGAGTATATCTTGCTCATTACGACCCTCGTTGCACCAGTCGTTAGGTTGTTCACCTTATCGTGCTCTTTTTGGATTGGATATGATTACCCATGGTTCCGACTATAAACTCTTAAAGCAATTGTCCCTATTGGAAGAACCTCTAGTACCCCTATTTAGATCGGATAGCCTTGCTTTGTTAAGGAAGGACATCCAATCTAACATTAAAAAGGCTCATGAACGAAATGAACGACAATATAATTTGCGCTGTAAGCCAGTCTCCTTTACAGAAGGTCAAGAAGTTTTCCGACGCAATTTTACACTCAGTAAATTTGCCCATAACTACAATGCTAAGCTTGCACCTCAATTTGTAAAGTGTAGAGTTAAAAAGAAACTAGGTAGTTCCTTTTATTTACTGGAGGATTTACAAGGTCGTGAAGTTGGTACTTTCCATGCTAAAGATATAAAGCAATAAAACCATTTTTTAGAAAGCAAAGCGATTTCCCGCTAATATTCTGTCTAACGGTGGTATATTATCGGGTGGTGTAATGGTCGTCATATAAGCAAAGAATTTCAAAGATGCAAACTAAAGATACAAAACATGCAAAACGATTGATCAATAGCAACAAGTATCAAAAGCTTTGATTTCGCTGCACTTTATCCGAAAGCTTTATCCGAAAGCTTTGACCCAGTTCTGCAACCGCAGCATAAGCTTGGCTGCTGCATAAAAGCTTCTAAGCTGCGCACGCATGCTAATTATGTTGCTAAGCAGCGCAGCCAACTTTGCACATTGGTGAGAGAGCTTTGTATTTTTTCATTGGAATTGGACGCTATAAATTCTAATTGGAGGCCAAAATTGTTCTTTTCCGCCTTTGAAGCCAGCCAAGTCAGTGCTAGTGTCACTATTAAAGTTCGAAGTGGAAATTAAAGGTTAGATTGGTGCAATCCAATCTGTAAGCTGCGTTGGATTAATCCGCAGCCATCGACGTATTTGGACCTTAGGAGTCTCACAATTTAAGCATATTGAGTTTTGCTTAATAAAAGGTATGCCATCGATTGAATATTTCTTTAGCAAATATCAGTCATATTAATTGGTTTTTTCGTTTCTCAGCCGGGGGTTGAGCATAATACGTTCCCCCCTCCCGCATCATTGCTTTTGGCAATCAAAGCCTGATATTGCCAGCAATTGGTGCGGGCCTAATAATTCTTTGGAGTGCGTTATACGCGCACCAGTATTATCTGTTTTGGATATCTGTTGCGGAACCCGATCTTGGAGTGCACCGTGACTCTGCCAGCCACTACATGGACAGGCTTGTCCCCTGCAAAGTGCCTCCAGGAAAACTGAACCGTCTTGTGACCAAGATCCCGTATCATCGATCTCAGATCCAAGTGTCGTGCTAGTGATTTAACCTAAATCTAAATCTTTAATATAAACGAAACGTCTAAAGTTTGGCAAGAACCCTAACCAGACATAGCGAAAATTTTGCATATATTGGTGCCACATATTAACGTACAATGATAAAAAGAAAAGAAAAGTAATTGAAAAAAAGAGTAATTAAAGTTAATTAAATTGAATTGAAAGTTGCTTGAAATGTTTGTTAGAAAAAGAAAATTAAAAAAATATATATTATATATTGTTATAAAATCAAATGGGTTCTTTGTGCACCAAATCGTTCAATATCGCATGTACCTTTTAAAAACAAAATACTAATCTAACCTGTTACATCAAACGACACCACCGATGGAAGGCCTTTCAACGTTGGAATTTTTGTCATGTAAGTGCATAAAAAAAATTGATTTCAGTCAATCGGAAACACCTGTGGACTTAACCTAAGTCACCTTTCTAACCTATTTCAATATTGCATACTAACTTACAAGCGATATTTTTGCAAATCTATAAAAAGTAACAGAGTGCAGAATTAAAAAGAAAAACTAACTAAAAATGTAATGAAAAATATTTGAATTAACAGTGCACAAAGAAAATTGAACAAAGAGAAAAAAATTCTCTTTTAATAAAAAAAAAAAAACAAAACAAATTGTAAAAATTTAGGAAAAAATATATAAATATACACAAAGAAATTTAAATGCACTAACGTAAAGAAACAAAAATATGTAAAAATTAGAAAGAACATAAAACAACCATTTCAAACTACATTCATTCGCCTGAAGAAAAAAAAAATTTAATTTAAAGCTCTGTTTAAGTAAACAACCATTCAGTGCAATGGAATTAAATCTTTTGTACAATTTTTGAAACAAAGAAAAAAAAAATTAATAAGAATTAATGTCATAAACTAAAAACAAAACTTAAAAGTATGTATAAATAATTAGAATTGATAGATATATAAAACCAAAACGAAACAACACAATGAATTCTTAAGAAAAAACAAATGTAATCTGAAAGAAAAATGTCAACTGAAAAGAAAAGAATTTAAGCCTGTATACACACTGTCGATCAACTATGATAACGTTATTGAATTCACTTTCGAAGGCTCCCTTGTTTCGGATTGAAAATTAGTAATAAATTCAATATTATAATGTTTGCAAATCATTTTGTCTATATTCTGTTCTGAGATGAAGTTTATGATGTGTTAGATTTTTACGTTCCTGTGACTTGTTAACGTGATGGGGTAGAAAGCCTTTCTCTTTGGGGATCTTTCTCAACTGTCTTGGAAGGATCATGGTTGGGTAGGGTAGAGAATGCGAGTGTCAACTGACACCATAGACCTCGCCTCTTTTAACAATAGGATGGGTTTTCCTTTTTTTTCGTTTTGTTGTTTGGCCATGGTGATTTTTGCCATGTTTGGGAGTACAGCTCCTCTTTTACTTTTGTAGGGATCCTAACTTAAACTTTATGTACCAAGGACGAGAAGTAGCAACGAACCCCCCCGCACTCCCGAATGAGCTAGGGAACCAGAGGATCCTGCCCCGCTACCGCTCTCGCCCGAACCTCGGACGATGTTGGTTTATTCAAGGTACGTCTTGAACGTCGTTCAAAATATAAATGGTCGAAGGTTACAAATGCAACTAACCAGGCTTGGTATATTCAACCCTAAGTTACTAAAATATGACTCACTATCACATTTAAACGCTGAAAAAAAAATAATAAATATTAAAACATCAACTTGGTTAAAAACAACTACTAATGAAATTTTAATCATTTCCCATGTTCCACGCGAAATTAAAAATACTGCACTATTCGACATTATTCCTTACCCTGACGAAAATAAAAACATTTTAACTGAAATTATACATGACACTTACTACTTACAAAATAATAAAGCATTTACAGTAACAAATAAAGATTTAGTTATGAACAAATGTATCACTGGAATATTAAATCAAAATAAAACAGAATGAGATATGTAAAAACACACAAACACTTTGAAATTAAGTATGTAGAACCAAATATTTTTTTAACATGGAACTTACCTAAAACTGTATTAAATCAAAATTGTATCAATAGAGAAATACTTATTGAAGGAAACAATATGATAAAAGCCATAAATTGTTCACTCCAATTAGATGAAATATTAATAACTAACACTATGTTAGATTACACACAAACAATTTACATAAATAATAACGTAACTAAATTAGAACCATTGTCATATGTCCAAACTAAAGAAATTATATTACAACAAACCAAATTGTATAACATGTTCCAAATAATAACGATAACAACATTAATAATAATTTTCATTGCATTTATATTGTACATTATCTTTAAATATAAAAATATTCCACACAAAATTATAGTAAATTATAAGAAGAAAAAACAATCAACCCCAAACATATCATCAAATATTCAAAAAGATACAGAGTTAAATCAAAATAAAAATGAAATTGAAGAAATTGTATTAGATCCAACAATATATCCAAAATTAACCGCCTGAGGACAGGCTCATTTCTTAAGGATGGGGAAGTAACATATGTAGAGACATATGTACCCATACAATACGCCTAGCTGACACTTTTCATTTATGTTACACATTCCTTTCCCACAGATTTAAGCTAAACATTATAAAATAATCAAATAGTGACAATAACAATTCTGGCTTCCCACGAACCTTTCAAGTATCATAAACAATTCGCCAGAATCGCTATTCCCACCATTGGGGTTGAAACTGCTGACGTTGCACAAATCCTGGCTAGCAGAATTCTCTTAAATGTCAATCTCTTTAAGATCGAGATCACTTTGTTTACATAAGAGCTAAAAGCTCTTTAAGTTGAAAGCCCAAACATTAAAAGCTCAAAGCCGAGGTTTGCTCAACGTCCCCAGAACATAGCATAAGTTAGTCTAGATTTATATCTGTACTCCGTAGCTTCGGTTTAAGAAAAATAAATTATATTTTTTTGAATAACCAACTTACAAACTACGTTATTATATAGTAACATATGTAGAGACATATGTACCCATACAATACGCCTAGCTGACACTTTTCATTTATGTTATACATTCCTTTTACAGATTTAAGCTAAACATTATAAAATAATCAAATGGTGACAATAACAATTCTGGCTTCCCACAAACTTATCAAGTATAATAAACAATTCACCAGAAGCGCTATTCCCACCGTTGGGATTGAAACTGCTGACGTTGTTAGTCTAGATTTATATCTGTACTCCGTAGTTTCCGTTTAAGAAAAATAAATTATATTTTTTTGAATAACCAACTTACAAACTACGTTATTAGCGCAGCCGGTAGGATATCGGGAAATATCGAAGTAACAGAAATCGGTCCTTTTAGATCCGCTTATAGAGACTCTTGCACGACCAAGAGACTCTAGGATTTAACACGAAAATTTTCTGCAAAAAAGTGATCCGGTTCAGAACAATACAATTTTGGAAAACAATTTTCTGATATCCGCAAAAGAATCAACGCGTGTGCTAAAACTTAACAACCCAATTATTAATCGTGGCTCACAGAGAAAGTACGACCGCCATCGAAAACATAATTGCCATATTAAGAATAACCCGCTAAACTTGCAATACACCAGTGTTCTGTTAATAAATAGATCCTGTGAACTATTTTTAACAACTGTAAATAAGGACTTATTTCCAGACTTTACACATCATTAAATTGATCCCTGTAAACGTAAGATCCTTACAACTCAACAAAAGTGAACAAAACCCTGAAGTGACTATCAACATCAAATATTTTTGTGAAAAAAAAATACATAAACTGATTTAAATCCAAAAAAACTGAAATTAATAAAAAAAAAAATTACACAACAAAATAAAAACAACATGACAACAACAGCAGCGATGGAAATTTCTGAGATGCACCTCAAACAAGCACTAGGACAGATACGTCAAGTGCCCATCTTCGATGAAAAAACGGTTGAACTCACTGCCTTTATAAGAAGGATTGACTTCATTATGCAACTGTACCCGACCCAAGATGTAAGACAGCACAGCGTTCTATTCGGAGCAAAAGAAATGCAGACATCTGGAGCAGCCCAACGTGTTTCCCAACTGTCAGCTGCCACCAACTGGAGAGACCTGAGGAGTGCCCTAATCGACGAATTTAAGACACAAACACCATATGAGGAATTATTGAGACGACTATACAACACCAATTATAATAATAGTCTCCGTAAGTTTGTAGAAGAATTAGAGTATAAGTCTTTTGTAATATCTAATAAGCTTATGTTAGAAAACCAACCACAAAACACAATATTATACACAAACGCTATGAACAATACTATTAAAGACGTTATCACCAGGAAACTACCTGACAGAATATTCATGACTTTAGCTAGTCATGACATTACCACTGATTCTAAACTTAAACAAGTAGCTCAACGTGAAGGACTTCACGAAAATGTCTTTAACGAACGTACCAACCAAAATAACGAAAATTCAAAATACAACAAACCTAATAATGACAACCGTGGAAAGGGAACTAATCAAAATTATTATCCAAGTCCTAATTATTCAAACCATTCAAACCCAAGCAATAAACCAAAAGAAAATGCTGTGAATAATCAAGCATTATATAAAGAATTCAGGCAAAATCTTGATCAAGCTAGATCACAAAACCAAATGAATTACCACAACCAAAACCAAAGACCTTCGAATCCTCCTGTTAAGAGACAGCGAGAAAATGCAAGTGGTCACTCCAAAATGGAAATTTCCGAAAATTTTCATCAAGGAGCCTCGGACCAAGAAGAATGAATCCTTTCATTCGAATAATTATGAATGGACAGCACTTTAACTGTGTTCGTCCATCAATATTATAAAACTAAATTCCCTAAACTTTCCTATTAAACATTGCCAATTAAATGTGCAAACAATAAATGGCACTATTCAATTGAAAAATTGTGTATTTTTTGCCCCTAGCAAACTTTGTCCCACTCATCAAACATTTTATCTACACGACTTCTCAGACAACTTCGATATTCTACTAGGTAGAGAATATCTAGAATCATGCGAAGCAAAAATTGGTTACAAAAAGAAAACATTCATTTCAAATGAGATATGATCGTGAGGGTTCTGTTAAGGACAAGACTGCATCTCAATGCCTTGATCCGCCCCGTACAAATGATATAGCTGTTAATTACGCTATAAACAACGATCTAAATGAAACAAACCAATTTAGATTAAATCATCTGAACGATGAAGAAAAATCGAAACTTACCAAAGTTCTTTATGAGTTTAGTGACATTCAGTACAAAGAAAGTGAAAATTTGACTTTCACCAGTACAATTAAGCATGTCATCCAAACTAAACACGAAGACCCAATCCAAAAGCGACCATATAAGTATGCGCAAACATTCGACGAAGAAGTCGATAAACAAATTAAAGAAATGATTGAACAATGTATAATTCGCAAATCAAACTCGCCCTATTGCTCACCAATTTAGATTGTGCCAAAGAAACGTGATGCATCAGGTAAAGAAAAGTTTCGTATAGTTATCGACTATCGAAACCTAAATGAAATAAAAATTGATGATAAATATCCTATTCCGGTCATGGATGAAATACTAGACAAACTTGGAAAATGTCAGTATTTCACCACAATTGACCTTGCAAAAGGATTTCATCAGATACAAATGGACCCACAAAGTATACCAAAAACAGCTTTTTCAACTAAAAATGGACATTGCGAATACACTCGAATGCCTTTTGGGTTGAAAAATGCCCCAGCAACATTTCAACATTGCATGAACAATCTGTTAGAAGATTTAATCTTTAAAGATTGCCTTGTATACATGGATGATATAATAGTGTATTCCACTTCGATGGAAGAACACCTATTGTCATTAAAAAGGGTATTCTCAAAACTACGAGAAGCTAATTTGAAATTACAACTAGACAAATGCGAATTTATGAAAAAAGAAACCGAATTCCTTGGACACATAATTACAACAGAGGGAATTAAAGCAAACCCAACAAAAATCTCTGCCATACAAAAATTTCCAATACCAAAAACAACAAAAGAAATAAAATCATTTTTCGGCCTTTGTGGTTATTATAGGAAATTCATTCCTAACTTCGCTCACGTTGTAAAGCCAATGACTTTAAAATTAAAGAAAGGTGCAATTATGAACACCAACGAACCGAATTACATTTCTGCTTTTGAAAAATTAAAAGTACTTATAACGTCCGATCCAATATTAGTCTATCCAAATTTCGACAAACCATTTTGTCTTACAACTGATGCGAGCAACATAGCTATTGGAGCTGTTCTGTCTCAAAATCAAAAACCCATTTGTTTCGCAAGCCGAACTTTAAACGAATACGAAATTAACTATGCAGCAATTGAAAAAGAACTTTTAGCCATCGTTTGGGCAACTAAATATTTCCGATCTTATCTTTAAGGTAGAAAATTCGAGATCCTCAGTGATCACCAAACATGAAATTGCAACGTTGGAAAATCAAATTAAATGAATTTAATTATCATATTAAATATGTACCAGGCAAAGAGAACTATGTTGCAGACGCTTTATCCAGAATAAAAATTGAAGAAAAGTTGTTAGGAGAAACTTCTAACGTAACTGTAGCAACAATCCATAGCGCCCAAGAGGACAACCAAAATCACATTTCACTGACAGAAAGACCAATAAACTATTTTAAAAGACAAATAGAATTCGAAAAAAGTAACTTAAATAACGTATCCGTCACTAATTATTTTCATAAAACAAAAATTTTAATAAAATATGTTGATTTGACAACTAATCATGCAAAAGAATTAATTAAAGAATACTTATGTTCTAAAAAAAGTGTTATATATTTCAGCAACGAAGCTGATTTTCTTACATTCCAGAATGCTTTCGTTGAAATTATAAGTCCGAATAATACAACAAAAGTAATGAGATCTACTAACAAACTAATAGACCTCCAAACTTACGCCGAATTTAAAGAATACATAATAAATACACACCAAAAGTTATTACATCCAGGAATAGAGAAAATGACACTATTATTCAAAGAAAAGTATTATTATCCAGATTACCAAAACCTTATTCAGAATATAATTAATGAATGCAAAGTTTGTAATATAGCAAAAACAGAACATAGAAACACTAAATTAGCTTTTGAGTTAACTCCAGAAATCCATAATCCCAGAGAAAAATATGTCATTGATTTCTACATGGTAGACAACAAACAATTTCTATCTTGCATAGACCTATATTCCAAATACGCAACTTTAATAGAAGTAAATGGTCGAGATTGGTTAGAAGCTAAAAGAGCTCTTTTAAAAGTATTTAATGACATGGGAAAACCAATTGAGATAAAAGCAGATAAAGACTCAGCCTTTTTGTGCACCGCACTACAGATTTGGTTAAAATCAGAAGACGTAAATATATCCATTACAACTAGTAAAAACGGCATTTCAGACATAGAAAGATTCCATAAAACAGTAAATGAAAAATTAAGAATTATAAATTCTGACACAAATCACGAAGATAAACTAACTAGATTTGAAATAATACTTTATACTTATAATCATAAGACTAAACATAACACAACTGGTAGAACACCAGCAGATATTTTATCTACGCAGGAACTCCTGAGTATGATACGCAACTAAATAAGAAAAACAAAATAGAAAGACTTAATGAAAATAGAACCGAGTTTGAAATAGATACAAGGTATAGGGAATCACCATTAGTAAGATCTAAATCCACAAACCCATTTAAACAAACAGGAAATTTAACACAAATAGATGACAAGCATTATGAAGAAGTTAACAGAGGTAGAAAGATAACTCATTATAAATCAAAATATAAAAAGAAGAAAGTAACTAATAAAAGTAAATATGATAATTCCAGATCAACAAATAACCCGAATCACGATGATAACTCTTCATAATTTACCAACTCTAATTATAACATTCATGCTACTTTACTTTATATCCACAATAAATGGACAGAACTTGGAAATCAATCCAATTAATCAATCCTCTACGAATGGATATCTTATATTTCAAACAGGAACATTGAATTTACCCATAAAATACGAGTATCACTATTTAACTATCAATATAACAAAAACTGAAGAAACTTATAAAAGAAGAAACAATCAAAGATAGACAACCTTTCAGAAAATAGTGTTCAAGCTAATGAATTAAATGAAATAATAAAAGCTGTTAATAAAGGAATTGAAGTAATGAACAGTTTAAGTGTCACCCACAAAGCAGAACAAAGACTTGACATACTAATTTTCAATTTACAGGAATTCACAGAATATATTGAAGATATAGAATTAGGAATGCAACTAACCAGGCTTGGTATATTCAACCCTAAGTTACTAAAATATGACTCACTATCACATTAAAACGCTGAAAAAATAATAAATATTAAAACATCAACTTGGTTAAAAACATTTACTAATGAAATTTTAATCATTTCCCATGTTCCACGCAAAAATAAAAATACTGCACTATTCGACATTATTCCTTACCCTGACGAAAATAAAAACATTTTGTAGGGGTGCGCCCTAACGTATGCAACACAACATTTATTTTTTTGTATGCAATTATTTTGGACGCGACTGTTTCACGATAGCAACAGCTGTTATGTTAACGCACTGTTAACTATCGATCGATGGCAGGACTCAACCATGTATGCGATCAATCGATAATGCTTGCAGATCACCTTTGGGGTATGCGATATTTCAAGAAGTTGTCGACTTCCTCGATCGGCCTATTTCCTGCTTGACCATTAACCAAACCAGTCACAAGTGTTTAAGTGGAAAATTAATTTTGCGCCATCGAGCATATTTTCATAAATTTGTTTTATTTTACTGCACTAATAGTGCGAAATAATTGTGCGTCGTGCCTAAGTGCACTTATTTAGTGATTTCATCAAGGCCCATCGCCAAAATAAGGTATGTGTTTTTACACTGATAGGCTTGTGGCTTATAAGAGTCTTTTCGTGTAGTTTTGGACTGTTTTTCCCTGGAAGAAGATACGAAAAAGGTGCTAAGGGCACATGTTTGATGCCACTACGGCGCGTATCGGAAATATCATCTTGTTGACTCCGCAGTGTGTGCGAACATTGTTTGCGGGCCTCGGGCACGCTGCTAACGACGCTGTACACATCGTTGGAGGCGCACGTAGACCGCACATAAGAACCTGTTTTGGACTCGTAGTGCTTGATCGCTGGAGCAACCCTGTTGCGGATAGTGCTGACGGCGTGCTGGCGACGCAAGAGTGACAACGCCGTTCGTTTGTTTGAAAGCCTGCTGCCAGCGCTAACATAGTTGCGCGGAGCATGGAATAAATCGTTTGTAGTTTTCCGCAATATTTTCTTCACTTTTCTTTGGTGAATTCGGCCGACGCAAGAACCTAACGCGATCAAGGCAATCAAATGTAATATGTATCATAAAATTTATTAATTTGGTCAGCATCATGACCCTTTTTGTTCGTCTATGAGCAAATTAAATCAAAGCCAATGTTCCCTTCGTATATATGAATTTTTGAAAGTATTTAAAAAGAAAGATTAATTTCAATTGCAAAGAATAGTAATAAATTCCTATCGATTTAAATAATTAAATTTAATTTTATGAGTAAGTAAGAAGATAAAATTTTGGTATGGTATGTATAATATGAATATTAGTTGTTATATATAAATTTTCTAATCCATTTGAAGTTCAAACAGTGCATCGTCGTCTTCAGGCCTGTCGACTACTATGGAGAATTGTCAGCTGTATCAACATATGTAAGAACAAAACAAACTGAGTGAGTTAAAATGATTGAGTATATGACAACTAGTTAAAATGATTTAAAAGTAAAGATATACCATGCCAAGACAAACCAAAAGCAAACATACATAGTAGCGCATTTTTTGCGATAAAGTTTATAGTCCGTATGTTTGTTCGCTTTTCTTCTTTTAAAATCGTATTATAAATAACAAGCTGATCTCATTGTGAATTTGTAAAGACAGCTTATTTTAAAATGATCTTTATAACCAACGTATGGTTTACTTTAAATTGTGAATTCCCTGAATAATTATGAATTAAATATCCTGTATAATGGGCACCTGATGTAAATATTGTTCCATAGATTTTATGGGTAAAGATATATAGCTTAACGTCTTTACAGGTTGGGAGGGTAAAGAAGAAGGACATTTACATCTCAGTCCTTCCTCAAAGATTTTCATTCCTGCCGTTGTGCTGTACCCTTATGGTTATCATCCTTATTTCCTGGTCCCTTTATTCAACTCTGTCTATATTTTTGGTTATGTGGCACAGCAGCTCACTAGGTGGCAAAGAACCCACCCCATTTTCCCTGAGCTCTAGTCGGCCCCGTAGGCAGAGTACGCCTCCAGTCTGCTGCTCACTTCATGTGTTCGTTACAATTTTAACTGAAATTATACATGACACTTACTACTTACAAAATAATAAAGCATTTACAGTAAAAAATAAAGATTTAGTTATGAACAAATGTATCACTGGAATATTAAATCAAAATAAAACAGAATGAGATATGTAAAAACACACAAACACTTTGAAAAATCCAAAATCAAAATGTGTTGTAAATCAAAACACTTGCAAGTTCTACAACGTTACAAAATTTATTGACTATCGAACGCGGAGAGACTGGCAGCGTGCGTGCGGTGTTTTACGAAATCAAATATCAACTGACTCGTCGCTGCCGCCAGCAGCACTCCCGAATGCAATTTGAGCTTACAGACTAGCTTACAGTATAAGAGAATCAATTCATTTTTACCTAACACTATCAATTCATTTTGTCTCTTAACTAATACTTAACTAATACTTCATTATGATCTTATGCTAACTTATGCTATGATCCAACACCGGCCACCTTGAAGGGATCGCCTTCAATACACTGGTAGCCGTGCCAGCTTCGCAATTGGGCGCTTGATAAGGCCCATGCTGGTCTTAATGCCGACGACCCTGACCCGCCCGTCGCCTCCTGGAGTTACCTCCACGACTCTGCCCGTTGCCCACCGCTGGGGGGGCGTGTTGTCCTCGTGTACCACGACGAGATCCCCCACTGTCACGTTGTCGTGTGCCTCCTGCCACTTCCCTCGCTGCTGCAGACTGTGGACGTAGTCTTTCGACCACGCTTGCCAGAAGCGCTGTCTGAGCTTGGACAGCAACTGCCACCTGTGACAGAATGAAATGCCGCTGTCTGGTCTCTCCCGCTCGAATCCTTGCGGCAGCGAACGAAGCGGCTTTCCTATGAGGAAATGGCCTGGGGTGAGTGCCTCTCCGTCGCTGGGATCGCTGCCTAGCGGTGTTAGAGGCCTGGAATTGAGGATGGCCTCCACGTCTGCCAGGTGCCCTCGGACCTCGCTCTCCGTCAACGACGCGCTGCCTATTTGTCGCACGAGGAGGTGCTTGGCTGACTTCACCGCCGCCTCCCACAGTCCTCCGAAGTGCGGCGCTCTCGGAGGAATGAACCTCCACTCCATCCCTCGTTCCGCTGCGTACAGCTGCAGCCTGCTTTGCTGGTGGTTGAACGCCTCTTGGAACTCCCTCAGCTGATTGTTCGTTCCCACGAAATTCGTCGCATTGTCCGAGTATAGCCGGACGGGTATGCCACGTCGCGCGATGAAGCTGTTTATCGTACATAAAAATGAGTTAGTGGACAAGTCTGCTACAAGTTCCAAATGAACAGCTTTCGAAGCAAAACAAACGAACACGGCAATATACATTTTAATTGGGGCTCGTCCTCTAATCCTCAGCGAGACGTTGACTGGACCACAAAAATCTACCCCACAAACATTAAATGGCCGAACCGCGGCAAATCGATCCGCCGGCAAATTTCCCATAATTTGCTCCATTAACTTCGGTTTATACCTGAAGCAATGGACGCATTTCCGAACTATCTGAGTACATTCACGTCGAGCATTCACGAGCCACATCCTCTGCCTGAGTAGTGCGATCATCGTCTTTGCTCCTGCATGACAATTGCCAATGTGCAACTCTCTCAAGTACATTTGCACAAGCAAACAATTTTTTGGCATAAGAATAGGAAATTTCGTGTCATATTCTAGCGGTGCATTTGCAAGTCTGCCTCCTACTCGTATTAACGATACTCGCCTTCCGCACTCTTCCGATTTATGAATAAAGGGAGTTAATGATTGCAAACTTGGTTGCACGGTGTTTCCCTTTTTTAGTCTATCAAACTCCACCTTAAATTCTGCTCGCTGAACTAGTTCCAGCAGTTTTAAAAAAGCGAAGTTCAATTCCTTTGGTCCTAGTTCGACAGTGTGTATTTCTTGTTTTGATCTTGAAACGAATCTGTACATGTACGCCACTATTCGTACCAACTTGCGACATGACGAAAACCGGAACATGAACTCAGGTAACCGACTCGAACTGCTAACTGAGCAGACGAGCGCTGACCTTTTGACCTCACTCTCTTTTAACTCATTCGGTATGTTGAAGTGTTCATTTTGAGGCCATTCTGTGTCGTCCTCGCAAAGAAATGGAGGGCCTTCGAACCATATTGACTGTAACAGTTCTTGAACGTCACAACCTCTCGACGCCAAATCAGCTGGATTGCTTGATGTTGGCACATGTCTCCAAGATACTTTAGGTGTCATCTCTTGGATGCCTGCAACTCGATTGGCTACGAATGTTGCTAATGTTGAAGGGGAAGTATTTATCCAATGTAGTGTGATTTCTGAGTCAGTCCAGAAATTCACACTCTCGATTCGACAGCGATCCAACATATGCTGTATGGAGGACCACAGTTGAGCTAACATAAAAGCCGCACACAATTCAAGTCTGGGAATGGACTTGGTTTTGAGTGGAGCGACTTTTGCCTTTGCCGTTAGTAACCGGCAGACGGTGTTGGTACCGTCGTTAGCCCGAATGTAGATGCAGCAGCCGTAAGCTTGACTGGATGCGTCCGCAAATCCATGCACTTGTATGTTTGCATTGGAGCTGGCGTGAGCGTATCTGGGAATTTGAACTCTATCTAGTTCTAAAAGATTCTCCTTGAACTTATCCCATCTGCTATGTAGTTCCATGGGCAGTGTATCGTCCCTAGGCAACTGCATGCGCCACAGCTCTTGAAGCAGAATTCTTGCCCGTATGCTGATTGGGCACAACAAACCAAGTGGGTCAAACATGCGTGCTGCAACTGACAGAATATTGCGCTTGGTGGGACTTAACTTGATAAAGCTATCATCCAAGTGGTACTGGAAAGTATCCAATCTTGGTGTCCACCTCATACCAAGCGTTTTGGTCGAATCGGCATCATTAAAACTTAGAAGTTTATCCTTTCCGCCTTCTTCTACAAACTGAGGATGGTTTGAAAACCATTTTGCCAATTGAAAACCGCCCGATTCGAGAATTTCGGGCACTTGTTTGCATATATTTTCCAATGTTTCGATATCGTCAGCTCCCGTAAGCATATCATCGACGTAAAAATCATTGCAAATGATTTCTGAACCAAGAGCATGGGTGTCCCTATGACTCAAACCCAGCTCCTGCAAACATCTGATGGCCAAAAACGGTGCGGACGCAGTTCCATACGTCACCGTGTTTAATTGATAAACTTGGAGCTCATCTGATGGGTTTTCGCGCCAAACAATTAGCTGAAATCGTCGATCGTCATGGGATATGCTTACTTGACGATACATCTTTTTAATATCTGCCGTGAGGGCATATCGGCTCAGACGGAACCTTAGAAGCGACAAAATTAGATCCCTCTGAATAGTAGGACCTACCATGAGCAATTCATTTAGAGAGTGGGACGATGTCGTCTTACAAGACGCGTCAAACACTACTCTAAGCTTGGTGGAACTACTTTCAGGTCTCAGGACGCACTGGTGTGGAATGACGTAGTGTGGGCCTGGTGGAACTTTTGTACCTAACGGAGACATGTGACCAAGGTCGAGATACTCGTTCATAAAACTCGTGTACATTTCCTTGAGTTCCAAATCCTTGGAAACTCTACGCTCTAATGCTAGGAACCGTCTTTTGGCTGTCTCAAAGGAGGAGCCCAGCACTTGGGGATCAGTCTTAAAGGGCAAGCTGACCTCAAATCGTCCGTTCGAGAGTTGGTGAACACTGTCTTTAAATTTTTGCTCACACGCAAGGTGCTCTGCAGAGTACTTTGACAATGCATTAGTCTCTGGGATGGCTTCCAGCTCCCAGAATCTATCTACCAGAGCTTCCAGCCTATCTTCGCTAGTAGGATGAATTACTGCGCAGCAAACAGGGCTTTGGGTATTCATTTTCTTGCATCGCCCGGATGCTACCCAACCGAACAATGTCTTTTGCAGCAACGGACCGTTTTCTGCCAATCGAATTTGTCCAGTGCACAACAAATCAAAAAAGGAGTCGGCTCCCAGCAGCAGATCAATTCGCTGTGGCTTATAAAATTCTGGATCAGCCAACTCTATGCTTGACGGAATCTTCCACCGATGAATGGGAAGATCATAGTCAGGTTGTCTGCTCGTAATCGACTTTAGCACCCAGAAATCGGTGCTAAAATGATGATTCGACACTCGCGATGACACTACTGTCGATACTTCGCTTTTCGCTACTAGACTCGACTGTCCTACTGATGTTACAGTTAAGGACTTGCTCTTGCGCTGGAGCCGCAAAGCTTGAGCCAGACTTTCTGTCATGAAATTTACCTGAGAACCAGAGTCTAATAGCGCTCGAGCGCTTTGATTCTGACCGAATCTGTCTTTTACAGTTATCACTGCCGTTGCCAGGAGCACCTGATCGACTTCGCTAACCACGTGATTAACTTGGGCAGGATGAACGGACACTTGCTGCTCTGCGGCTGCGTATTTATGCAGGAGAGTATTATGTGGGCGAGAACATACTCTACACTTTGACGCAGTGCAGTTGGACACTCTGTGTCCGGAATACAAACAATTAATGCAAAGTTGACTAGATTTTACGAAATTGAATCTTTCGTCCACTGGCAATGCTGCGAATCCCTGGCAGTTTCCAATCATATGGTTGGCACTGCAAAAGTTGCATTTTGGTTCCATTTCTTTCTCGACATTCGTGCATGCAAATGACGACTTTTTTGCATACTTCATGTCGGATTTCTGCTTTATTCTGGACTTTGAACTTTCTTCAGCAGATAAGTGCTGATATCGCCTGTTCAAAGCCATAACGCAATCGGCCCATTTCGGCAATTTGTTATAGTCCAGTTGCTCCTCATACTTCGATTTCGTATGCGGATCAACCTTTGACATGACTATATGTATTAGAATTGCGTTAGCGAAATCTTCCTCATTCCCAACCGACATTAGCGAATCGAAAATTGCCGACACTGAGTCAACCATTGTTCGAATTCCGAGTGCCGATGGCTTGGACATCGGCTCAATGTCGAACAACTGAGCGAGAGTGTCAAAGAAAATCAGGCATTTGTTGTCGTACACTCGACTTAAACTTTCTAATGCCTTTGGGTAATTAGCGTCAGAGACCTGGAAGGCTCTGATGGTCCCTAACGCCTCATCCGATAAGCACGAAATCAAATGATTGAATTTCTCAATATTTGATAGCGAGCGATCGGAGTCTACTAAACTGTTGAACAGACCGATAAATTGTCTGTATTCCGAATGCTTACCACTGAACTTGGGCAACTTAAGTTTGGGCAGGTGAGAGTGGTGAGAAAGTGGAGGCACAGTTTCAGATGCCTGGTACGCACTAAGGGCAGACATGTATGACGATCGAGCCAAAATACACGTTTCCTCAAGCATTGCGCGGCTAGTATTGTCAGGATCTATCGAATCGATCTCTGACTGCAGATCCATAGCCTTTGAAATGTATGAATTAAGGATATCTAGCCGGCACTGAATTTCGAACTTACTTGGAGTCACCATTTTATTTATGAGTGAACTCCTTTGTCGTTCGATATCGCTCTCCACCTTTTCCAATTTAACGAATAGTAGACTTAGACGATCACTAAAACAAGCTCCTGCATCAACCAGATCGGTTTCATTAAGATCTGTTTTTTGCGCCATATTATTTTTATTTTATTTTTTTTTAACTGGATATATTTGAATGCGCGTAAATGTAACCTTTTTTTTTTTTTTTAAAATTCGTACCTATTTGAATGCACGTAAGTGTATCTTTTTTTTTTTTTTAATTCGGACCTATTCGAATGCACGTAAGTGTACTCTCAAAAGTCAGCTGAACAGCAGGAAAATACAAAGCTGACTACACAGACCCTTCAATATTCGAAATGAATCACCTACACCAAATGCAAAACGCAGGCAAAACGTTTAACAGCTGAGAACAACAACACGAACGTATGTATGCAAGCAACGAAGCGAATATACCAACAATAACTGAAATGCTCGCAGCTAATTTGCATACGTATGTATGTATGTATGTTGCTAGTGCTTATATATGTATAAGCAGACAAACGATGCGATCAACAAACAGCAACAACAACAGTGTACGTATGCGCGGTTGTACATACATATATTTCGTGGAGTTCGATTTGAGTTAGTAACAACGGTGATTTAACAAACATACGCACACACAGGGTACCCGCTTGTGTGCAGATTTAAAGAGAACGACAAAGCAAAGGTCAAAAACCACCACCGAATAGCCGTCGATCAAAACGAATAGCGGAATCAAGAGAACAGCAATATGTAGATATGTATGTATATGTATATGCACGCATCAATATATTTACACAAATTTGATTTGAATTTGAATATATTTCTTTATTTTTAGTTTTTTCTCGTTAAATGTTTTGCTTCGAATTGTTCTATAAATCACATTTATCAGTGCCGAAACGCAAAGTCTGTTATGTGCAATAAAGGGAGCGATACTTAATTATGTATGTACATATGTGCTATTTGCCGTTTCTATGCACTTTCACCTATGCACTGACTCGTTTGGGCACTGTTACCTGGTCATCAGAAGAGTCGCTCATTGGCTCAATTCTGGGCATTCTATTCCAAGTATTTCCGCAACAATAGTGGTCCAACTCCAGAGTTTGTCTTCGTCCAGCTCAACAGGGAACAGCTCCAAGAATCAGGCAGCAGTAACACCGAAACCAACACACACGCACACCAAGCCTCGAAATGTCTAATAATTAGACCGACAACCGCGTAAGAAAGTCCCTGCTCGGGCGCCAATGAAAAATCCAAAATCAAAATGTGTTGTAAATCAAAACACTTGCAAGTTCTACAACGTTACAAAATTTATTGACTATCGAACGCGGAGAGACTGGCAGCGTGCGTGCGGTGTTTTACGAAATCAAATATCAACTGACTCGTCGCTGCCGCCAGCAGCACTCCCGAATGCAATTTGAGCTTACAGACTAGCTTACAGTATAAGAGAATCAATTCATTTTTACCTAACACTATCAATTCATTTTGTCTCTTAACTAATACTTAACTAATACTTCATTATGATCTTATGCTAACTTATGCTATGATCCAACACACTTTGTAATTAAGTATGTAGAACCAAATATTTTTTTAACATGGAACTTACCTAAAACTGTATTAAATCAAAATTGTATCAATAGAGAAATACTTATTGAAGGAAACAATATGATAAAAGCCATAAATTGTTCACTCCAATTAGATGAAATATTAATAACTAACACTATGTTAGATTACACACAAACAGTTTACATAAATAATAATGTAACTAAATTAGAAACATTGTCATATGTCCAAACTAAAGAAATTATATTACAACAAACCAAATTGTATAACATGTTCCAAATAATAACGATAACAACATTAATAATAATTTTCATTGCATTTATATTGTACATTATCTTTAAATATAAAAATATTCCACACAAAATTATAGTAAATTATAAGAAGAAAAAACAATCAACCCCAAACATATCATCAAATATTCAAAAAGATACAGAGTTAAATCAAAATAAAAATGAAATTGAAGAAATTGTATTAGATCCAACAATATATCCAAAATTAACCGCCTGAGGACAGGCTCATTTCTTAAGGATGGGGAAGTAACATATGTAGAGACATATGTACCCATACAATACGCCTAGCTGACACTTTTCATTTATGTTACACATTCCTTTCCCACAGATTTAAGCTAAACATTATAAAATAATCAAATAGTGACAATAACAATTCTGGCTTCCCACGAACCTTTCAAGTATCATAAACAATTCGCCAGAATCGCTATTCCCACCATTGGGGTTGAAACTGCTGACGTTGCACAAATCCTGGCTAGCAGAATTCTCTTAAATGTCAATCTCTTTAAGATCGAGATCACTTTGTTTACATAAGAGCTAAAAGCTCTTTAAGTTGAAAGCCCAAACATTAAAAGCTCAAAGTCGAGGTTTGCTCAACGTCCCCAGAACATAGCATAAGTTAGTCTAGATTTATATCTGTACTCCGTAGCTTCGGTTTAAGAAAAATAAATTATATTTTTTTGAATAACCAACTTACAAACTACGTTATTATATAGTAACATATGTAGAGACATATGTACCCATACAATACGCCTAGCTGACACTTTTCATTTATGTTATACATTCCTTTTACAGATTTAAGCTAAACATTATAAAATAATCAAATGGTGACAATAACAATTCTGGCTTCCCACAAACTTATCAAGTATAATAAACAATTCACCAGAAGCGCTATTCCCACCGTTGGGATTGAAACTGCTGACGTTGTTAGTCTAGATTTATATCTGTACTCCGTAGTTTCCGTTTAAGAAAAATAAATTATATTTTTTTGAATAACCAACTTACAAACTACGTTATTAGCGCAGCCGGTAGGATATCGGGAAATATCGAAGTAACAGAAATCGGTCCTTTTAGATCCGCTTATAGAGACTCTTGCACGACCAAGAGACTCTAGGATTTAACACGAAAATTTTCTGCAAAAAAGTGATCCGGTTCAGAACAATACAATTTTGGAAAACAATTTTCTGATATCCGCAAAAGAATCAACGCGTGTGCTAAAACTTAACAACCCAATTATTAATCGTGGCTCACAGAGAAAGTACGACCGCCATCGAAAACATAATTGCCATATTAAGAATAACCCGCTAAACTTGCAATACACCAGTGTTCTGTTAATAAATAGATCCTGTGAACTATTTTTAAGAACTGTAAATAAGGACTTATTTCCAGACTTTACACATCATTAAATTGATCCCTGTAAACGTAAGATCCTTACAACTCAACAAAAGTGAACAAAACCCTGAAGTGACTATCAACATCAAATATTTTTGTGAAAAAAATACATAAACTGATTTAAATTCAAAAAACTGAAATTAATAAAAAAAAAATTACACAACAAAATAAAAACAACATGACAACAACAGCAGCGATGGAAATTTCTGAGATGCACCTCAAACAAGCACTAGGACAGATACGTCAAGTGCCCATCTTCGATGAAAAAACGGTGGAACTCACTGCCTTTATAAGAAGGATTGACTTCATTATGCAACTGTACCCGACCCAAGATGTAAGACAGCACAGCGTTCTATTCGGAGCAAAAGAAATGCAGACATCTGGAGCAGCCCAACGTGTTTCCCAACTGTCAGCTGCCACCAACTGGAGAGACCTGAGGAGTGCCCTAATCGACGAATTTAAGACACAAACACCATATGAGGAATTATTGAGACGACTATACAACACCAATTATAATAATAGTCTCCGTAAGTTTGTAGAAGAATTAGAGTATATGTCTTTTGTAATATCTAATAAGCTTATGTTAGAAAACCAACCACAAAACACAATATTATACACAAACGCTATGAACAATACTATTAAAGACGTTATCACCAGGAAACTACCTGACAGAATATTCATGACTTTAGCTATACATGACATTACCACTGTTTCTAAACTTAAACAAGTAGCTCAACGTGAAGGACTTCACGAAAATGTCTTTAACGAACGTACCAACCAAAATAACGAAAACTCAAAATACAACAAACCTAATAATGACAACCGTGGAAAGGGAACTAATCAAAATTATTATCCAAGTCCTAATTATTCAAACCATTCAAACCCAAGCAATAAACCAAAAGAAAATGCTGTGAATAATCAAGCATTATATAAAGAATTCAGGCAAAATCTTGATCAAGCTAGATCACAAAACCAAATGAATTACCACAACCAAAACCAAAGACCTTCGAATCCTCCTGTTAAGAGACAGCGAGAAAATGCAAGTGGTCACTCCAAAATGGAAATTTCCGAAAATTTTCATCAAGGAGCCTCGGACCAAGAAGAATGAATCCTTTCATTCGAGTAGTTATGAATGGACAGCACTTTAACTGTGTATTTGACACAGGTTCGTCCATCAATATTATAAAACAAAATTTCCTAAACTTTCTGTAATGGTCGAAGAAAATATTTGTTTGAAACCTTAACCGACGTTATTTGTGATCGCAGTCTTGGTTCGCAAATATATCTATCGCATGCGATACAAATATACGTCGTTGCAATTTCCATTTATTAGACCCCGTACTCTTAAAAAAAGAGTAAAGGGGGTCTATTAAGTTTGTCAGAAGCGAGATGTGCGTAACAGGCAGAAGGAGGCGTGGCCGACCCCATAAAGTATATATATTCTTGATCAGCATCAACAGCCGAGTCGATATAGCAATGTCCGTCTGTCCGTCTGTCCGTCCGTCCGTCTGTCCGTCCGTCTGTATGAACACCTGGATCTTTTAAACTACAAAAGCTAGAGACACCAATTTTGGAATGAAAGTCCGTTTATGATGTACGCAGATCAAGTTTATATCAAATTGTTGCCACGCCCCCTACCGCCCCCGCAATAAGCAAAAAACCAGACACACCTCGAAAAAATTTGTGTTTTAAGCGAATAACTCAATAGTTATGGCACTTAGCAGCACCAATTTTGGTACGCAGGTTCCCAGAGACAGCCTAAATGCAATGTCATTTAAAGTTTTGAGCTGCCACGCCCCCTTTGCTCATCAGAAATGAAAGACTCTCCAGCTTCAATGCCTTGTTTCAGGCATTAAATCAAATAGTACAGTGTTGTAATTTAACATACGCTTAGAGAATTACTATTTCTAACTTTCCTGAAAGTGGCATCAAAATCCTATGTCAAACAACAGAGAAATTACGGTTCAAAGTTGAACGTTTTCTCTACCTGCTTTGGCGGCAGCGCTGCCATTTAATTCAAAATGTAATTATTTCATTTTAATTTTTTTAATTTCATTTTAAAATTTTAATTTTAATAAAATGGGCACTACTATGGGAGTACGGGGTCTTTTACAGTCGGCTCGATCGACTGTAGCCTTTCTTACTTGTTATCAACTAAATTAAATGTAAAAACGTAGCTATTGTTATTATTTGAATCTAACAAGTTTCGTTCAGTTTAATTGAGATCAGGTGCATAACGCTGTTAACGCAGCTGTTTCGTTTTAAGCGAGCTTAAAGTGCATTAAGCTTTAGCAAAGTATGCTGCAACCCAGAGTTGCTGATCGGCGCAGCTTTAACAGCTGATTTTAAAAAACAGAGCTTTTACGCCGAAAGGTAGCTCCTGCACCAGACTTGCTCTCTTCCGTTCTGAGTTCTCGCCTCATGCAGACACAAAAACATAAATTACATAAAGATATAATTTTTTCCGCCTGGAGCGTGATCAGTGGACAACAGTGCCAGCATATTGTTCAGCCGCCTTTGGCTAAGGTACCAGAAGGGTCCCGTCCGCCATGCTTCCTGAACTCGACACTGACATTGGTTGTTTAAATGAATAGTTCCATATTCAAATGTATGGTTACAACAACCGCCCGTCTAGCTCAGTAATACTCAACTTGCTACATTACAAATTTTTTGGCGCCCAACGTGGGGCTTTAGGCCTATAACATCTTTGGCTACAATGCCATGAACATCTTTGGTTGCCCCTTCCCAGTGTCGCAACTATCGGAAGCCGTTCAGGTCAATTGCGATTGTCTGACGGTAGCGATTGTTGTATCACTACGTTTAGTTTTGAGTTTTGAAAATATAGTTACATGATGACAAAGTCATAAATTGTCATAGATTGAAAGACGATAGCGTTATTTGGAATTAGGTTGCCTTGGTAAACTCATATTGATCTTTCGAGAATCTTGTATTTCAACCTCAGGTTGGATACCCTGCCGGATAGGTTAGAGGGTGCGACATTGATACAATCTAGTTTAAATTGCTTTCGTTTGGGTTGTACTTGCTTGAGAAAAAATAAAAAGTAATAATTCTGAAAAGTTTTGAATATCACGGTTCGAAACGTCTATTGACTCTTGAGTATTTCTTCACTTGGAATACCCTGCTAGAACGATGGAGAATTAGTTGAATTCGAAAATTGTAGTATATTGATCTAGTTGCTAGTCTCGTTAATTCAAAACTAAACAAGCTCGTTGCATTTGTTTGCTGCTTTGATACCTTTGTAGAATGATGATCTTCTAATTATTGTACATACCTCTATTGACTCTTGTGTATTTCTTCGCTTGGAATACCCTGCTAGATGGTCACTGTGCGTTTTTTGTTTATCTATTTCCAACATAGGCTAAATTAGTTGCATACATTTAAGTACAAGTGATTGTTTATTCAAAGCTGCATGGTGGTAAGTGTACATGTTGTGAATATAGGTTTTGTAGAGAACGAAACTATACCAATAAGAAACTTTACCATCATTCTTAGCTTTGCAATATAATTATCCTTCATATGAACTTCCATAGCCCAGAAAATATTTAATTCTTTCATATTGGGTTGTCATTATTAGCACTACATTTAGTTAAGTCTCCATAAAAGGTCCATCATCAGAAAAATTTAGTTAATGAAATATGTCAGTACAACGAAGTCCATTAAATCATCCTTCCTCATCTAGAATGAGTCAGGATATATGTTGTATCTGTATGGATACAATGACTGACACGCAGTCATGCTATGTAACAGGATGCACCCACATTTTTCACAAGTGATGTATCGACAATCGGGGAGCATCTCAGACAGAGTGTCCTGTTTGTAATCGATTATTAGAGCCAGAATTATTCAAAGTAGTAGTAGGTAACTGCTCGCCTGCACGTTATCGCGAAACTATTTCTACAGTAGTTGCTCAAAGGCCGATAACCAGAAACTTGGCCAAATCTCTTGAGCAAGCCTCTGCTATGCCTTCATTGGCTCGTCAAGAGCCTGAGGCCGCTAATGTGAATGTCTCATTGACTGAGCCACTCGAAGCAAGCAATACCTCGAGTCCTAGCGACGCTAGAATTCCACAAGCAGCTCCTAATAGAAGAAGAGGTCATCCAGCACATCCTGCTAATCCTCGTATAAACCATGAGCCCGATTATGTCCGGATTCAAAATATGATCGAACAGAGTATGTCTCGTATGCTTGCAACCATGAATATTCGTTCTGCCCCTAGTCCGGAAGAGGTTTCTGTGCCTGTGGCACCAAGTCGACCTGTTTCCTCATCGCTTCATTCGTTTGCCTACCCTCGGAAAACTGCAGATATTATGCAGAAGTGGAATCTGACGTTCAGTGGATCGGCAGAAAATCTGGGTGTAGAGGAGTTTGTTTATCGCGTAAAATCTCTCACGGATGAAACATTAGACAGCGATTTTCGTGCACTTTGCAAGCACATGCATGTACTATTTAGTGGTAAAGCGCGTGATTGGTATTGGAGATACCATAAGTCCGTCGACCATATCATCTGGTCAGATTTTTGTGCTGCGCTCAGACAGCAGTATCGCGACTACCGGTCGGAGTTTGCTATGAAAGAGCAAATTCGTTCTCGCAAACAAAAAGGTGGAGAATCATTCACCTCGTATTATGATGCAGTCGCTTCACTCATTGACAGATCGGCTGTAAAAATTGTTGAAGAAGAGTTGCTAGAGATTCTGAAAAATAATTTGCTTCCAGAACATAGGCATAAATTGTTATTCGAGCCTGTTCACTCGGTTGGGCATTTACGAAGATTAGTTCAGATGAACGAAAATCTGATGGAAGAAGTGCGATCATCCACGGAGCGATTCTCGAAGCAAAAACCTCACATCGCTCGTCAGCAAGTGTATGCCCTGGAAGATGATAATTCTGACACTGATTCGAATGCTTCTGTTCGCACGCAAAAGGAGATTGCTGCCATACGACAAGCCGGTCCAAACGTTAAATGTTGGAACTGCGAAGAATTGGGTCATTTTTGGGAAGACTGCCTTTTAGATCGTCGTATTTTCTGTTATGGTTGTGGTGCACCGCAAGTTTATAAGCCACAGTGTGCCCATTGTCAACGTCGCCTAGCGGAAAACCGACAGACGGGTGCAACCCACAAGACTCGGTTGCCCCCGAAAAAGTAATTGCAGTGGAAATCAACACAAGCAGTAAGCCTTCTATTAACGACTGTTCAGTTAGTAAGCCAACTGCTGCAAAAATTTCTAACTTTCCATCTTACGAGGAAAGATTAAAAACTTATTTTATAGCTAAAGAGAGAATTTTTAATGAAATATCACTATTTCCTAAGAAAAGTTCCATTAGAATTAGAAACTATTATAAAGACATTAAAGATAAGCGTAATTTAGTTATTTCTTCTATCTTTGGTAAAAATATTGATTGGCGTAGCTACGCCACAGTTCAATTTTTGGATTTTGAAGAGCAAGGTTTACTGGATACTGGAGCTAACGTGAGTTGCATTGGATCTACACTTGCAGCGCAAGAATTTTCTAAGCAAGCTCAACGAGGTGACAATTAAAGATGCTTATCCGCTTCCAAGCATCGATGGCATCTTTTCGCGATTGCCCAAGCCTGTGTTAATAACTAAATTAGACTTGAAGGATGCTTATTGGCAGATTGAGCTTACAGAAGAATCCAGACACTTAACAGCATTTACGGTCCCTGGAAGACCCTTATATCAGTTCAAGGTAATGCCTTTCGGGTTGTGTAATGCTCCCTCGACTATGTGTCGCTTGGTCGACAGCATAATCCCAGCTGACCTGCGCAATTGTGTCTTTGGATATCTTGATGACCTATGCGTTGTTTCGGAAGAGTTTTCTACCCACCTAGCTGTTCTTGTTCATTTAGCAGAAGAATTCAGAAAAGCTAATCTTACCTTAAATATTGACAAAAGTCATTTTTGTGTAACCAGCGTCAACTATCTAGGGTATGTTATTAGCAAAGATGGCATTCATACTGATCCAGAAAAGATTTCTTGCATTCTTAACTGGCCAACCCCGAAAAATCTGAAACAAGTTCGTGGTTTTCTCGGAATCTGTGGATGGTACAGGCGATTCATTTCCAACTTTTCGGGTGTTACATTTCCTATCACAGAAGTTCTGTCCACTAAAAAACTGTTCTGTTGGACTGTAGAAGCACAAGAAGCTATGGAAAGGCTTAAGATTATTCTAACTTCGGCGCCGGTGCTACAGAATGCTGACTTTTCAAAGAAATTTTATCTGCACTGCGATGCTAGCAACTTTGGAATTGGTGCTGTGCTCGTCCAGCTATCGGATGACAATGAGAAAAAACCCATCGCGTTTATGTCAAACAAGTAAGAAAGGCTACAGTCGATCGAGCCGACTGTAAAAGACCCCGTACTCCCATAGTAGTGCCCATTTTATTAAAATTAAAATTTTAAAATGAAATTAAAAAAATTAAAATGAAATATTTACATTTTGAATTAAAATTAAAAAGTAAATAAATTAACAATCGTCATTGTCAGCATTCGAACCCGCGATCCATACGAAGGTTCCATATTGCGCCGCAACTCTACCAGTTGCACCACACTCCTCTTCTATCATTCTTCCGATTATTTGCAAATATGTATGTGTGCTCATACATATGTGTGTATGTATAGCATTGTTAGGCGCGGCCAGCGGCTCCGGGCAGCGCTGCCGCCAAAGCAGGTAGAGAAAACGTTCGAACATATGTTTGTATGTTTCTGTGTTTGTTTGTATGTGTTGCGCGCATGCAGTGATTTTGCTTTAAAATAACTTCGACTTTGAACCGTAATTTCTCTGTTGTTTGACATAGGATTTTGATGCCACTTTCAGGAAAGTTAGAAATAGTAATTCTCTAAGCGTATGTTAAATTACAACACTGTACTATTTGATTTAATGCCTGAAACAAGGCATTGAAGCTGGAGAGTCTTTCATTTCTGATGAGCAAAGGGGGCGTGGCAGCTCAAAACTTTAAATGACATTGCATTTAGGCTGTCTCTGGGAACCTGCGTACCAAAATTGGTGCTCCTAATTGCCATAACTATTGAGTTATTCGCTTAAAACACAAATTTTTTCGAGGTGTGTCTGGTTTTTTGCTTATTGCGGGGGCGGTAGGGGGCGTGGCAACAATTTGAAATAAACTTGATCTGCGTACATCATAAACGGACTTTCATTCCAAATTTGGTGTCTCTAGCTTTTGTAGTTTAAAAGATCCAGGTGTTCATACAGACGGACGGACAGACGGACAGACGGACGGACGGACAGACGGACATTGCTATATCGACTCGGCTGTTGATGCTGATCAAGAATATATATACTTTATGGGGTCGGCCACGCCTCCTTCTGCCTGTTACGCACATCTCGCTTCTGACAAACTTAATAGACCCCCTTTACTCTTTTTTAAAGAGTACGGGGTCTAAAAGCTTAGTAGAGCCCAGCGAAACTATAGCGTTACTGAGCGGGAATGTTTGGCAGTGATCTTAGCTATCGAGAAATTCCGTTGTTACTTGGAGCTTCAAGAATTCGAGGTAGTTACAGATCACCCTAGTCTTTTGTGGTTAATGCGCCAGCAAAACGTTTCCGGCCGACTTGCTCGTTGGATATTTCGATTGCAGCAATATAATTTTTCTTTTTCTCATCGCAAAGGAAAAGATCACGTTGTTCCTGACTTGCTTTCACGTTTAAATGAAGGAGAATTGTCTGCCATTGAAGCTGCTCAAGTTATTGATTTAGAGTCGTCAGCTTTTAAAGATCTAGAATATTGTAAATTGCAGGAAAGTTTTAAAGAAAATAAGGATCGCTTTCCAGACATTAAGCTCGTAGATCAGTATATTTATATACGCAGAGAACATGCCTCGGGTAACACGGAGCAAGAGGAGAAGTCCTGGAAGCTTTGGGTACCAGAAAGCATGAGAACGGAAAAAAACAATAACA